>RWGY01000133.1:0-12458 GCA_007726485.1 Eragrostis curvula
CAAAAACATGAGTTTACTTGCGGACGATGCAAACCGGGATGTTCCGGAGCCGTTTTGGTGCATTAGTGTCGTTTCATGCAAAAGGCACCAAAAAGGCACGGGAAGCACTCGTTTTCACTCGTGATGATGTTTTGACGTAATTGGATGGTTCCCGTAGGAAAACACTCAAAAACATGAGTTTACTTGCGGACGATGCAAACAGAGATGTTCCCGAGCCGTTTGGTGCATTAGTGCTGTTTCGTGCAGAAGGCACCAAAACTCCATGGGGAGCGCTCGTTTTCACTCGTGATGATGTTTTGTTGTAACTGGATGGTTCCTGTAGGAAAACACTCAAAACATGACTTTACTTGCGGACAATGAAACCGGGATGTTTCGGAGCCGTTTTGGTGCATTAGTGCTGTTTCGTGCAAAAACGCATCAAAACGGCGCGGGAAGCGCTCGTTTTCACTCGTGATGATGTTTTGATGTAATTGGATAGTTCCCATAGGAAAACACTCAAAAACATGAGTTTACTTGCGGACGACGCAAACAGGGATGTTCCCGAGCCGTTTTGGTCCATTAGTGCTGTTTCGTGCATAATGCATCAAAACGGCGCAGGAAGCGCTCGTTTTCACTCGTGATGATGTTTTGATGTAATTGGATAGTTCCCATAGAACAAGACACAAAAACATGAGTTTACTTGCTGACGATGCAAACAGGGATGTTCCCGAGCCGTGTTGGTGCATTAGTGCTGTGTCGTGCGGAATGCACCAAAACTACATGGGAAGCGCTCCTTTTCACTCGTGATGGGGTTTTCATGTAATTGGATGGTTCCCATAGGAAAAGACTTAAAAACATGAGTTTACTTGCGGAGGATGCAAACACGGATGTTCCCGAGCCGGTTTGGTGCATTAGTGCTGTTTCGGGCAGAATGCACCAAAACTGCATGGGAAGTGCTTGTTTGCACTCGTGATGATGTTTTGATGTAATTGGATTGTTCCCGTAGGAAACACTCAAAACAGGAGTTTACTTGCGGACGATGCAAACCGGGATGTTCCGAAGCCGTGTTGGTGCATTAGTGCTATTTCATTCAGAATGCACCAAAACTGCAAAGGAAGCGCTTGTTTTCACTCGTGATGATGTTTTGATGTAATTGGATGGTTCCCGTAGGAAACACTCAAAACATGAGTTTACTTGCGGACAATGCAAACCGGGATGTTCCGAAGCTGTGTTGGTGCATTAGTATGTTACGTGCAAAACGCACCAAAACGCGCGGGAAGCACTCAATTTCACTCATGATGATGTTTTGATGTAATTGGATGGTTCCCATGGGAAAACACTCAAAAACATAAGTTTACTTGCGGACGATGCTAACTGGGATGTTCCGAAGCCCTTTTGGTGCATTAGTGCTGTTTCGTGCAGAATGCACCAAAACTGCATGGGAAGCGCTCGTTTTCACTCGTGATGATGTTTTGATGTAATTGGATGGTTCCCGTAGGAAAACACTCAAAACATGAGTTTACTTGCGGACGATGCAAACCGGGATGTTCCGAAGCTGTGTTGGTGCATTAGTATGTTACGTGCAAAACGCACCAAAACGGCGCGGGAAGCACTCAATTTCACTCATGATGATGTTTTGATGTAATTGGATGGTTCCCATAGGAAAACACTCAAAAACATAAGTTTACTTGCGGACGATGCTAACTGGGATGTTCCGAAGCCCTTTTGGTGCATTAGTGCTGTTTCGTGCAGAATGCACCAAAACTGCATGGGAAGCGCTCGTTTCACTCGTGATGATGTTTTGATGTAATTGGATGGTTCCCGTAGGAAAACATTGAACATGAGTTTACTTGCGGACGAAGCAAATCGGGATGATACGGAGCCGTTTTGGTGCATTAGTGCTGTTTCATGCAAATCGCACCAAAAAGGTGTGGGAAGCGCTCGTTTTCACTTGTGATGATGTTTTGATGTAATTGGATGGTTCCCATAGGAAAACATGCAAAAACATGAGTTTACTTGCGGACGATGCAAACCGGGATGTTCCGGAGCCGTTTTGGTGCATTAGTGTTGTTTCATGCAAAAGGCACCAAAAAGGCACGGGAAGCACTCGTTTTCACTCGTGATGATGTTTTGACGTAATTGGATGGTTCCCGTAGGAAAACACTCAAAAACATGAGTTTACTTGCGGACGATGCAAACAGAGATGTTCCCGAGCCGTTTGGTGCATTAGTGTTGTTTCGTGCAGAAGGCACCAAAACTCCATGGGGAGCGCTCGTTTTCACTCGTGATGATGTTTTGTTGTAACTGGATGGTTCCTGTAGGAAAACACTCAAAACATGACTTTACTTGCGGACGATGAAACCGGGATGTTTCGGAGCCGTTTTGGTGCATTAGTGCTGTTTCGTGCAAAACGCATCAAAACGGCGCGGGAAGCGCTCGTTTTCACTCGTGATGATGTTTTGATGTAATTGGATAGTTCCCATAGGAAAACACTCAAAAACATGAGTTTACTTGCGGACGACGCAAACAGGGATGTTCCCGAGCCGTTTTGGTGCATTAGTGCTGTTTCGTGCATAATGCATCAAAACGGCGCGGGAAGCGCTCGTTTTCACTCGTGATGATGTTTTGATGTAATTGGATAGTTCCCATAGAACAAGACACAAAAACATGAGTTTACTTGCGGACGATGCAAACAGGGATGTTCCCGAGCCGTGTTGGTGCATTAGTGCTGTGTCGTGCGGAATGCACCAAAACTACATGGGAAGCGCTCCTTTTCACTCGTGATGGGGTTTTCATGTAATTGGATGGTTCCCATAGGAAAAGACTTAAAAACATGAGTTTACTTGCGGAGGATGCAAACACGGATGTTCCCGAGCCGGTTTGGTGCATTAGTGCTGTTTCGGGCAGAATGCACCAAATCTGCATGGGAAGTGCTTGTTTGCACTCGTGATGATGTTTTGATGTAATTGGATTGTTCCCGTAGGAAAACACTCAAAACAGGAGTTTACTTGCGGACGATGCAAACCGGGATGTTCCGAAGCCGTGTTGGTGCATTAGTGCTGTTTCATTCAGAATGCACCAAAACTACATGGGAAGCGCTCCTTTTCACTCGTGATGGGGTTTTCATGTAATTGGATGGTTCCCATAGGAAAACACTTAAAAACATGAGTTTACTTGCGGAGGATGCAAACACGGATGTTCCCGAGCCGGTTTGGTGCATTAGTGCTGTTTCGGGCAGAATGCACCAAAACTGCATGGGAAGTGCTTGTTTGCACTCGTGATGATGTTTTGATGTAATTGGATTGTTCCCGTAGGAAAACACTCAAAACAGGAGTTTACTTGCGGACGATGCAAACCGGGATGTTCCGAAGCCGTGTTGGTGCATTAGTGCTGTTTCATTCAGAATGCACCAAAACTGCATGGGAAGCCCTTGTTTTCACTCGTGATGATGTTTTGATGTAATTGGATGGTTCCCGTAGGAAAACACTCAAAACATGAGTTTACTTGCGGACGATGCAAACCGGGATGTTCCGAAGCTGTGTTGGTGCATTAGTATGTTACGTGCAAAACGCACCAAAACGGCGCGGGAAGCACTCAATTTCACTCATGATGATGTTTTGATGTAATTGGATGGTTCCCATGGGAAAACACTCAAAAACATAAGTTTACTTGCGGACGATGCTAACTGGGATGTTCCGAAGCCCTTTTGGTGCATTAGTGCTGTTTCGTGCAGAATGCACCAAAACTGCATGGGAAGCGCTCGTTTTCACTCGTGATGATGTTTTGATGTAATTGGATGGTTCCCGTAGGAAAACATTGAACATGAGTTTACTTGCGGACGAAGCAAATCGGGATGATACGGAGCCGTTTTGGTGCATTAGTGCTGTTTCGTGCAAATCGCACCAAAAAGGTGTGGGAAGCGCTCGTTTTCACTTGTGATGATGTTTTGATGTAATTGGATGGTTCCCATAGGAAAACATGCAAAAACATGAGTTTACTTGCGGACGATGCAAACCGGGATGTTCCGGAGCCGTTTTGGTGCATTAGTGTTGTTTCATGCAAAAGGCACCAAAAAGGCACGGGAAGCACTCGTTTTCACTCGTGATGATGTTTTGACGTAATTGGATGGTTCCCGTAGGAAAACACTCAAAAACATGAGTTTAGTTGCGGACGATGCAAACAGAGATGTTCCCGAGCCGTTTGGTGCATTAGTGCTGTTTCGTGCAGAAGGCACCAAAACTCCATGGGGAGCGCTCGTTTTCACTCGTGATGATGTTTTGTTGTAACTGGATGGTTCCTGTAGGAAAACACTGAAAACATGAGTTTACTTGCGGACGATGAAACCGGGATGTTCTGGAGCCGTTTTGGTGCATTAGTGCTGTTTCGTGCAAAACGCATCAAAACGGCGCGGGAAGCGCTCGTTTTCACTCGTGATGATGTTTTGATGTAATTGGATAGTTCCCATAGGAAAACACTCAAAAACATGAGTTTACTTGCGGACGACGCAAACAGGGATGTTCCCGAGCCGTTTTGGTGCATTAGTGCTGTTTCGTGCATAATGCATCAAAACGGCGCGGGAAGCGCTCGTTTTCACTCGTGATGATGTTTTGATGTAATTGGATAGTTCCCATAGAACAACACACAAAAACATGAGTTTACTTGCGGACGATGCCAACAGGGATGTTCCCGAGCCGTGTTGGTGCATTAGTGCTGTGTCGTGCGGAATGCACCAAAACTACATGGGAAGCGCTTCTTTTCACTCGTGATGGGGTTTTCATGTAATTGGATGGTTCCCATAGGAAAAGACTTAAAAACATGAGTTTACTTGCGGAGGATGCAAACACGTATGTTCCCGAGCCGGTTTGGTGCATTAGTGCTGTTTCGGGCAGAATGCACCAAAACTGCATGGGAAGTGCTTGTTTGCACTCGTGATGATGTTTTGATGTAATTGGATTGTTCCCGTAGGAAAACACTCAAAACAGGAGTTTACTTGCGGACGATGCAAACCGGGATGTTCCGAAGCCGTGTTGGTGCATTAGTGCTGTTTCATTCAGAATGCACCAAAACTACATGGGAAGCGCTCCTTTTCACTCGTGATGGGGTTTTCATGTAATTGGATGGTTCCCATAGGAAAACACTTAAAAACATGAGTTTACTTGCGGAGGATGCAAACACGGATGTTCCCGAGCCGGTTTGGTGCATTAGTGCTGTTTCGGGCAGAATGCACCAAAACTGCATGGGAAGTGCTTGTTTGCACTCGTGATGATGTTTTGATGTAATTGGATTGTTCCCGTAGGAAAACACTCAAAACAGGAGTTTACTTGCGGACGATGCAAACCGGGATGTTCCGAAGCCGTGTTGGTGCATTAGTGCTATTTCATTCAGAATGCACCAAAACTGCAAAGGAAGCGCTTGTTTTCACTCGTGATGATGTTTTGATGTAATTGGATGGTTCCCGTAGGAAAACACTCAAAACATGAGTTTACTTGCGGACAATGCAAACCGGGATGTTCCGAAGCTGTGTTGGTGCATTAGTATGTTACGTGCAAAACGCACCAAAACGGCGCGGGAAGCACTCAATTTCACTCATGATGATGTTTTGATGTAATTGGATGGTTCCCATGGGAAAACACTCAAAAACATAAGTTTACTTGCGGACGATGCTAACTGGGATGTTCCGAAGCCCTTTTGGTGCATTAGTGCTGTTTCGTGCAGAATGCACCAAAACTGCATGGGAAGCGCTCGTTTTCACTCGTGATGATGTTTTGATGTAATTGGATGGTTCCCGTAGGAAAACACTCAAAACATGAGTTTACTTGCGGACGATGCAAACCGGGATGTTCCGAAGCTGTGTTGGTGCATTAGTATGTTACGTGCAAAACGCACCAAAACGGCGCGGGAAGCACTCAATTTCACTCATGATGATGTTTTGATGTAATTGGATGGTTCCCATAGGAAAACACTCAAAAACATAAGTTTACTTGCGGACGATGCTAACTGGGATGTTCCGAAGCCCTTTTGGTGCATTAGTGCTGTTTCGTGCAGAATGCACCAAAACTGCATGGGAAGCGCTCGTTTTCACTCGTGATGATGTTTTGATGTAATTGGATGGTTCCCGTAGGAAAACATTGAACATGAGTTTACTTGCGGACGAAGCAAATCGGGATGATACGGAGCTGTTTTGGTGCATTAGTGCTGTTTCATGCAAATCGCACCAAAAAGGTGTGGGAAGCGCTCGTTTTCACTTGTGATGATGTTTTGATGTAATTGGATGGTTCCCATAGGAAAACATGCAAAAACATGAGTTTACTTGCGGACGATGCAAACCGGGATGTTCCGGAGCCGTTTTGGTGCATTAGTGTTGTTTCATGCAAAAGGCACCAAAAAGGCACGGGAAGCACTCGTTTTCACTCGTGATGATGTTTTGACGTAATTGGATGGTTCCCGTAGGAAAACACTCAAAAACATGAGTTTACTTGCGGACGATGCAAACAGAGATGTTCCCGAGCCGTTTGGTGCATTAGTGCTGTTTCGTGCAGAAGGCACCAAAACTCCATGGGGAGCGCTCGTTTTCACTCGTGATGATGTTTTGTTGTAACAGGATGGTTCCTGTAGGAAAACACTCAAAACATGACTTTACTTGCGGACGATGAAACCGGGATGTTTCGGAGCCGTTTTGGTGCATTAGTGCTGTTTCGTGCAAAACGCATCAAAACGGCGCGGGAAGCGCTCGTTTTCACTCGTGATGATGTTTTGATGTAATTGGATAGTTCCCATAGGAAAACACTCAAAAACATGAGTTTACTTGCGGACGACGCAAACAGGGATGTTCCCGAGCCGTTTTGGTGCATTAGTGCTGTTTCGTGCATAATGCATCAAAACGGCGCGGGAAGCGCTCGTTTTCACTCGTGATGATGTTTTGATGTAATTGGATAGTTCCCATAGAACAAGACACAAAAACATGAGTTTACTTGCGGACGATGCAAACAGGGATGTTCCCGAGCCGTGTTGGTGCATTAGTGCTGTGTCGTGCGGAATGCACCAAAACTACATGGGAAGCGCTCCTTTTCACTCGTGATGGGGTTTTCATGTAATTGGATGGTTCCCATAGGAAAAGACTTAAAAACATGAGTTTACTTGCGGAGGATGCAAACACGGATGTTCCCGAGCCGGTTTGGTGCATTAGTGCTGTTTCGGGCAGAATGCACCAAATCTGCATGGGAAGTGCTTGTTTGCACTCGTGATGATGTTTTGATGTAATTGGATTGTTCCCGTAGGAAAACACTCAAAACAGGAGTTTACTTGCGGACGATGCAAACCGGGATGTTCCGAAGCCGTGTTGGTGCATTAGTGCTGTTTCATTCAGAATGCACCAAAACTACATGGGAAGCGCTCCTTTTCACTCGTGATGGGGTTTTCATGTAATTGGATGGTTCCCATAGGAAAAGACTTAAAAACATGAGTTTACTTGCGGAGGATGCAAACACGGATGTTCCCGAGCCGGTTTGGTGCATTAGTGCTGTTTCGGGCAGAATGCACCAAAACTGCATGGGAAGTGCTTGTTTGCACTCGTGATGATGTTTTGATGTAATTGGATTGTTCCCGTAGGAAAACACTCAAAACAGGAGTTTACTTGCGGACGATGCAAACCGGGATGTTCCGAAGCCGTGTTGGTGCATTAGTGCTATTTCATTCAGAATGCACCAAAACTGCATGGGAAGCGCTTGTTTTCACTCGTGATGATGTTTTGATGTAATTGGATGGTTCCCGTAGGAAAACACTCAAAACATGAGTTTACTTGCGGACTATGCAAACCGGGATGTTCCGAAGCTGTGTTGGTGCATTAGTATGTTACGTGCAAAACGCACCAAAACGGCGCGGGAAGCACTCAATTTCACTCATGATGATGTTTTGATGTAATTGGATGGTTCCCATAGGAAAACACTCAAAAACATAAGTTTACTTGCGGACGATGCTAACTGGGATGTTCCGAAGCCCTTTTGGTGCATTAGTGCTGTTTCGTGCAGAATGCACCAAAACTGCATGGGAAGCGCTCGTTTTCACTCGTGATGATGTTTTGATGTAATTGGATGGTTCCCGTAGGAAAACATTGAACATGAGTTTACTTGCGGACGAAGCAAATCGGGATGATACGGAGCCGTTTTGGTGCATTAGTGCTGTTTCATGCAAATCGCACCAAAAAGGTGTGGGAAGCGCTCGTTTTCACTTGTGATGATGTTTTGATGTAATTGGATGGTTCCCATAGGAAAACATGCAAAAACATGAGTTTACTTGCGGACGATGCAAACCGGGATGTTCCGGAGCCGTTTTGGTGCATTAGTGTCGTTTCATGCAAAAGGCACCAAAAAGGCACGGGAAGCACTCGTTTTCACTCGTGATGATGTTTTGACGTAATTGGATGGTTCCCGTAGGAAAACACTCAAAAACATGAGTTTACTTGCGGACGATGCAAACAGAGATGTTCCCGAGCCGTTTGGTGCATTAGTGCTGTTTCGTGCAGAAGGCACCAAAACTCCATGGGGAGCGCTCGTTTTCACTCGTGATGATGTTTTGTTGTAACTGGATGGTTCCTGTAGGAAAACACTCAAAACATGACTTTACTTGCGGACAATGAAACCGGGATGTTTCGGAGCCGTTTTGGTGCATTAGTGCTGTTTCGTGCAAAACGCATCAAAACGGCGCGGGAAGCGCTCGTTTTCACTCGTGATGATGTTTTGATGTAATTGGATAGTTCCCATAGGAAAACACTCAAAAACATGAGTTTACTTGCGGACGACGCAAACAGGGATGTTCCCGAGCCGTTTTGGTGCATTAGTGCTGTTTCGTGCATAATGCATCAAAACGGCGCAGGAAGCGCTCGTTTTCACTCGTGATGATGTTTTGATGTAATTGGATAGTTCCCATAGAACAAGACACAAAAACATGAGTTTACTTGCGGACGATGCAAACAGGGATGTTCCCGAGCCGTGTTGGTGCATTAGTGCTGTGTCGTGCGGAATGCACCAAAACTACATGGGAAGCGCTCCTTTTCACTCGTGATGGGGTTTTCATGTAATTGGATGGTTCCCATAGGAAAAGACTTAAAAACATGAGTTTACTTGCGGAGGATGCAAACACGGATGTTCCCGAGCCGGTTTGGTGCATTAGTGCTGTTTCGGGCAGAATGCACCAAAACTGCATGGGAAGTGCTTGTTTGCACTCGTGATGATGTTTTGATGTAATTGGATTGTTCCCGTAGGAAAACACTCAAAACAGGAGTTTACTTGCGGACGATGCAAACCGGGATGTTCCGAAGCCGTGTTGGTGCATTAGTGCTGTTTCATTCAGAATGCACCAAAACTACATGGGAAGCGCTCCTTTTCACTCGTGATGGGGTTTTCATGTAATTGGATGGTTCCCATAGGAAAACACTTAAAAACATGAGTTTACTTGCGGAGGATGCAAACACGGATGTTCCCGAGCCGGTTTGGTGCATTAGTGCTGTTTCGGGCAGAATGCACCAAAACTGCATGGGAAGTGCTTGTTTGCACTCGTGATGATGTTTTGATGTAATTGGATTGTTCCCGTAGGAAAACACTCAAAACAGGAGTTTACTTGCGGACGATGCAAACCGGGATGTTCCGAAGCCGTGTTGGTGCATTAGTGCTGTTTCATTCAGAATGCACCAAAACTGCATGGGAAGCGCTTGTTTTCACTCGTGATGATGTTTTGATGTAATTGGATGGTTCCCGTAGGAAAACACTCAAAACATGAGTTTACTTGCGGACGATGCAAACCGGGATGTTCCGAAGCTGTGTTGGTGCATTAGTATGTTACGTGCAAAACGCACCAAAACGGCGCGGGAAGCACTCAATTTCACTCATGATGATGTTTTGATGTAATTGGATGGTTCCCATGGGAAAACACTCAAAAACATAAGTTTACTTGCGGACGATGCTAACTGGGATGTTCCGAAGCCCTTTTGGTGCATTAGTGCTGTTTCGTGCAGAATGCACCAAAACTGCATGGGAAGCGCTCGTTTTCACTCGTGATGATGTTTTGATGTAATTGGATGGTTCCCATGGGAAACACTCAAAAACATAAGTTTACTTGCGGACGATGCTAACTGGGATGTTCCGAAGCCCTTTTGGTGCATTAGTGCTGTTTCGTGCAGAATGCACCAAAACTGCATGGGAAGCGCTCGTTTTCACTCGTGATGATGTTTTGATGTAATTGGATGGTTCCCGTAGGAAAACACTCAAAACATGAGTTTACTTGCGGACGATGCAAACCGGGATGTTCCGAAGCTGTGTTGGTGCATTAGTATGTTACGTGCAAAACGCACCAAAACGGCGCGGGAAGCACTCAATTTCACTCATGATGATGTTTTGATGTAATTGGATGGTTCCCATAGGAAAACACTCAAAAACATAAGTTTACTTGCGGACGATGCTAACTGGGATGTTCCGAAGCCCTTTTGGTGCATTAGTGCTGTTTCATGCAGAATGCACCAAAACTGCATGGGAGGCGCTCGTTTTCACTCGTGATGATGTTTTGATGTAATTGGATGGTTCCCGTAGGAAAACATTGAACATGAGTTTACTTGCGGACGAAGCAAATCGGGATGATACGGAGCCGTTTTGGTGCATTAGTGCTGTTTCGTGCAAATCGCACCAAAAAGGTGTGGGAAGCGCTCGTTTTCACTTGTGATGATGTTTTGATGTAATTGGATGGTTCCCATAGGAAAACATGCAAAAACATGAGTTTACTTGCGGACGATGCAAACCGGGATGTTCCGGAGCCGTTTGGTGCATTAGTGTTGTTCATGCAAAAGGCACCAAAAGGCACGGGAAGCACTCGTTTTCACTCGTGATGATGTTTTGATGTAATTGGATGGTTCCCGTAGGAAACACTCAAAAACATGAGTTACTTGCGGACGATGCAAACAGAGATGTTCCCGAGCCGTTTGGTGCATTTAGTGCTGTTTCGTGCAGAAGGCACCAAAAACTCCATGGGGAGCGCTCGTTTTCAATCGTGATGATGTTTGTGTTGTAACTGGATGGTTCCTGTAGGAAAACACTGAAAACATGAGTTTACTTGCGGACGATGAAACCGGGATGTTCTGGAGCCGTTTTGGTGCATTAGTGCTGTTTCGTGCAAAACGCATCAAAACGGCGCGGGAAGCGCTCGTTTTCACTCGTGATGATGTTTTGATGTAATGGATAAGTCCCATAGGAAAACACTCAAAAACATGAGTTTACTTGCGGACGACGCAAACAGGGATGTTCTCGAGCCGTTTTGGTGCATTAGTGCTGTTTCGTGCCTAATGCATCAAACGGCGCGGGAAGCGCTCGTTTTTCACTCGTGATGATGTTTTGATGTAATTGGATAGTTCCCATAGAACAAGACACAAAAACATGAGTTTACTTGCGGACGATGCATAACCGGGATGTTCCCGAGCCGTGTTGGTGCATTAGTGCTGTGTCGTGCGGAATGCACCAAAACTACATGGGAAGCGCTCCTTTTCACTCGTGATGGGGTTTTCATGTAATTGGATGGTTCCCATAGGAAAAGACTTAAAAACATGAGTTTACTTGCGGAGGATGCAAACACGGATGTTCCCGAGCCGGTTTGGTGCATTAGTGCTGTTTCGGGCAGAATGCACCAAAACTGCATGGGAAGTGCTTGTTTGCACTCGTGATGATGTTTTGATGTAATTGGATTGTTCCCGTAGGAAAACACTCAAAACAGGAGTTTACTTGCGGACGATGCAAACCGGGATGTTCCGAAGCCGTGTTGGTGCATTAGTGCTGTTCATTCAGAATGCACCAAAACTACATGGGAAGCGCTCCTTTTCACTCGTGAGGGGTTTTCATGTAATTGGATGGTTCCCATAGGAAAACACTTAAAAACATGAGTTTACTTGCGGAGGATGCAAACACGGATGTTCCCGAGCCGGTTTGGTGCATTAGTGCTGTTTCGGGCAGAATGCACCAAAACTGCATGGGAAGTGCTTGTTTGCACTCGTGATGATGTTTTGATGTAATTGGATTGTTCCCGTAGGAAAACACTCAAAACAGGAGTTTACTTGCGGACGATGCAAACCGGGATGTTCCGAAGCCGTGTTGGTGCATTAGTGCTTCATTCAGAATGCACCAAAACTGCAGGAAGCGCTGTTTTCACTCGTGATGATGTTTTGATGTAATTGGATGGTTCCCGTAGGAAAACACTCAAAACATGAGTTTACTTGCGGACGATGCAAACCGGGATGTTCCGAAGTGTGTTGGTGCATTAGTATGTTACGTGCAAAACGCACCAAAACGCGCGGGAAGCACTCAATTTCACTCATGGATGTTTTGATGTAATTGGATGGTTCCCATGGGAAAACACTCAAAAACATAAGTTTACTTGCGGACGATGCTAACTGGGATGTTCCGAAGCCCTTTTGGTGCATTAGTGCTGTTTCGTGCAGAATGCAC
>RWGY01000134.1:0-15035 GCA_007726485.1 Eragrostis curvula
TTTTGAACTTAAATATTAATTGATGTGTTTTTTATTTGAAATGGTTATTGAATTACATATTGTTTCCTTCTGTAATTACATATTACTGAAACAGTAATATTATTTGAAATGTGGTTACTGAATTACATATTGTGTAATTGTGGCAGCTGGTGGATGAACTGGCAACGCTATGTGGGTTTAGTCAAATATGAGGAGAATGATGGTGAGCAGCTTCCTCAAGCTAGGAATAGACCTGGAGAGATAGACAACTCAAAGTTAGTTTCATCGGAAACAATCAGTGGTATTGATGAGCCAGAGCTTCAAAGAACCCTGAGAGACGGGCAGGATTACACTTTGGTGCCCCAAGAAGTTTGGCGGAGGCTATATGAATGGTATCCAATGCAATGTCTTCATTTATTTTGTATTTCTAGTTCCATTAACTGTACTTGGCTGAAGAAATTTCATACACCAATAATACTGCTTGCAGTTACCTTTTAGGCCCATTTTGTTTGGAGTTAGATGTTGTCCTGCGAAATTTATTGTTTTTGTTTGTCCATAATCCTCATGTACTTGTTCGATAACATGAGTTGAAAAATCAAGCTTTTTCTTTTTTTTTTCTTTAGTGAGGTTATACTTTTGTTCAGTTTGAGGTTATGGTTTTATTGGAGTAACTGCAATGATGATTGTGACATTTTTTCTTAATTAGCCAATTTTTTTTGAGGCCCCATATAATGCTGCAATAGCTGAATTCCTATGAATTGCCTCGGGAAAGACCTATTGGTCCTAGCACTTAAAAAGGGTTTTCCATCAATCACGTCACTCTATATCATGATTTTATAAACAAAATGCAACTTCTGTTTTGGAGTTGTTATACTGTTTCCTTCGTGATTGTTTTGGTTAGTCTTTTGTTTGGATCGATTGACCATTAGCTTAGTTATCTAGTTTGCATATGGCTGTTCAATGCAATGCCATCTACATAGTCACCCGTTTGAGAGAATGTGACATTGTCTTTGGTGTCATTTGTTACTCATTATGTAAATATTTGCAGGTATAAAGGTGGACCAGAAATTCCTAGAAAAGTATACATTGACGATCCAGTTCGCAAGACTTACATAGTGGATGTCTATCCTCTCTGCTTTAAACTAATTGATGCAAAGGACAGCTCTGAAAGGAATATTAGGATATGCAGAAAGGTAATGCTGATTGATTGTTATTATACTCTGCTAGCATAAGATGCCCATTTATATTCAAAAGCATTTCAGATCTCAATTCAAAGCATGGATAAGTGCATTGTATTAAGATAAATATTTTTTTTGACACTGGTATTAAGAAAATATTAATAATCAGATAGTTTCAGAGTCACATTTTCATTACCAGATCACTTAATTTTGTGTAATACCAGCTTTGTTTAGTTGAACTGTTTGCTATGTTGATACTAGCTGTATGTGGGTGCAAGAAAAAATGTTACATCTTGTAAAATGAATTGGATTGAGACTTAGTTTTGTCACTTAGTTTCTTAATTCAGCTTTGTAGTTAACAGTACAAGTGTACCTATGTAGAATTCATCGGAGCTACTCATCTAGTGTTGTTTTCGGAATTCACAAGCCCTTGCCCTGGTTAACAAACTGGCAAATTCCTTATTAGCCATCGAAAAAAGTTCGAGTTCCTTATCAAATGTTTCAATTTCCTTATTAGCCATCAATATTACTTTTCATCCCCAAATAACCATAAAAAAAAACTTGACCAAGGGGAGAGATGTCCCGTGGCATTTCATTAAGTGGATGCCGCGCTCGAACCCGGGGAGGCGAGAGCTTCACCTGCCTCTGCTAGCCACTCCACCTGTGAGAGCTTGGCATTCCTAAATAACCATTGCTGTTACTTTTGTGAGATGCCGCAACATACGCTAGAGATGTATCCGAATTGCCCAAACCGTCCCTCTCCCCACTGTCCAGCGACAATTGTTGCCGACTTGCTGCATCTTCCCTGCAAGCCCTAGACATCGACTGCTGGCTAAAGCCTCATGTGGCACGGCTAGTGAGCACAAATGGATGGCACGGCGCGGCTGGTGGGTGTATAGTCATGGGCTGCAGGCCTCGGCTCGTAGTGAGACTCCCGTGTTGCAAGGGCTGCTGGGCTTAGACGGTGCAATGTGTCTGCTTGCATGCGTTTTGGGAAGGCATCGGTCCGAAGGCGCAGCAGCGTGCTGACGTACGTGACCTGTCGTGCTGGAGCGGCATGCAGAGCTGCATGCCATGGGCGTGCTTACCATCCTCCCCTACATTTTGGGATTCAAGGCAGAAAGAGATGACGGGTTCAATGACGAGCAAGCCCTCATCTGCTTCCGGGGAGAAGTATCGATTGAGGTTCCCCTAATGCAGTGATGAAATGGAAGGTCAATAAGAGCATCAGTTGACTTGCTGCAAACTAAAATGGGTAATAAGAAAAGTTAGCGAAAATATTGATATAAGGGCAAATGTGTCTTTTCCCATTCCACTTGACACCGTAAAGCAACAAAATGGATGGAAGTGGCCATTTAAGTTTCAAAGTTAAGATTGATGGTTGATAAGGAAATTGAAGTTTTTCAGTGGTTGATATGGAACTTGAGCGTATTTTGATTGCAATAAGGAATTATCCTTAACAATTCTGTTCAGCATTTAATTTATTGTTTAGTATCTTCTTTTATGCCTTTTCAGGCCAAAGTTCGTGAGCTCTACGAAATGGTTTGCTCACTTATGTCAGTAGAGCAGTCTCTGGTATATACACTATCGTCTTTTTTTCTCTCTCTAAAATTTGACCTATGCATGTTACTTCCATAACTAAGCTGATGCTTACGGCGTATTGTATTTGCACTTTCTGGTCTGTTCAGATTGACATCTGGGATTATTTCCAAAGGAGAAAGAGCAAAAAGTTGACTAATCTCGATTGTGCATTAGAAGAAGCTCAACTTGTTATGGACCAGGAGGTACTATGCTATGTTTAGTTTGTTTTGGCCAAAAAAAAATAATTGAATTTTCCCTGTACAACCGTTAATGAGAAAGCAAGATCTTGCTGTCTTTTGCTGTTATTGTTGCCATGCCATCTGTTTTCCTGCAGTTTTGCATGGCATCTCCTTATACCTGAGCAATTGATTTGTAAGTGAACTTACATTTGTCTGTGGTCACTTCATCTGCTTTGCAGACGTCATCTGATGATTATGTTTTTGAATGAATAAAGTATGCTTCTTTAGTCTTCGATATGAGCCTATGATACCCATCAAGTTTCGTTGTGCTTTACTTGAATGAAAATGTGCTGAATGCTCACCATGTCATCTTCTTGCAGTAGTAATGCTATATTGCCTTCGTCAACATGTTTATCTTTACATATTCAAGTCAACCTTGTTAAGTATTAGTTGTGCTTAGCTATTCCCCCATCTAATTATGCTTGCAGCTTCTCTTGGAGATGAAAGCAGATGATAGTAGTTCAGATTTCAGTACAAGATCCACAAATAATGAACTAGCATTGATTCCATTAGAACCATCTACATCGTCATTCACAATTGCTGGTGGGCCCTTTTCAAATGGCTATTCATCTGGATTTGGTTCTAGTTTTTCGCAAGATAATAGCTTCAACTCGTTTCTACGGGACACAGAAGATGGTTTTGGTAGTTTCAGCAATGGTACTAAGGATGATACTCATGGATTGAGCGGGTTATCTAACTTGGGTAATACATGCTTCATGAATAGTGCCATACAAGCCTTGGTTCATACACCTCAATTGGTTGAATACTTTTTGGAGGACTATTCTCAGGAAATAAACACTGAAAATCCACTAGGGCTTCAGGTATGAGCTTTCTTGTTCTTTATCTTGTAAGGAAGCTAATGTAAATGCTGAAGTTGTTCTTGACGTTTTAGGATTTTCTAACATGCAGGGTGAACTTGCAATAGCATTTGGAGAATTACTGAGAAAACTGTGGTCAGCTGGTCGAACTTCTATTGCTCCTCGTGCATTTAGATCAAAACTTACCCGTTTTGCTCCACAGTTCAGTGGATATAATCAGCATGATTCTCAGGTACATTGAACTGGAATTAAGTTCTTGTAGGTACTGTGCAAACTCTGTATCTGTCGATGTATATCTTTTCTATATTCAAGTGAGCAGTAATGTCTTTTTGCACTGTATATTTCTTTCTGGCTGGTGTATTGCTGTTATGCTGTCATGGATACCATGTGTCTTCCGAACATGAATCGTTTAACCTGATGTAGGGTCTCTTGTACGAACTGAACCGGCTTTCAAAGTTTTTTTAGACATAAGCCACGACAGCAGAACACTTTTCTGAATCCTTCCATGTGCCATCACTAGCGATTATCACTTTCGCAAACATTGAACTTCCAAGTTCCAATTTTCTATCTCTCTCGTAACTCATCTTAACTCATCCTCCTCAACTTCACTGTACTTTTTAACCTGTTGCCTCCCTGCATTTCCATATTTACAGTGAAGTAGCATTACTTGATGATATGCATGTCTCTTTTTAATCTATGCATCCGTGATATACGATTATAGTAGCTCTTTACTTATATTAAGTCTCATCACTCAGCGCTTGTTCATTCCTTATTCTTCAGCTTTCAGAATTGCATACTTTGCTCCATACAGTTCTGTTTTGTGCAGCTTTTCATTTTGTTTAGCCAACATATATACCTTTTTTTCTTGAATATGCAGGAGAGCTGCATATCATTTCATTAATAAGGACCATATACCATTCTTTTTAAAATGTTTTTTTTTTCTGGTCTTGTTTAGCTGTCAATATACCTTTATGTATCTTCATAAGTTTTCCCTTCTATTTGTGAATTTCACAGTCATGCTTTATTTGATTTGTATTTGATTCATATTATTCTGTTTCCTTCCTACAGGAGCTACTAGCATTTCTGCTGGATGGGCTGCATGAAGATCTCAACCGTGTGAAAAAGAAACCATATATTGAAGCAAAGGATGCTGATGGCCGACCAGATGACGAAGTTGCTGAAGAATGCTGGAGTTACCATAGAGCTCGAAATGACTCGATAATTGTAGATAAGTTCCAAGTACGTTAATCTGTTAACATAGTGTTCTTATTCCCTTTTCTTTTCTTTCGTTTTCTTTTTGTTCCTGTATTTTGTATTAACTGAGTCTATCTTTGGACTTTTCTCTGCACAAGTCATTGCATCCTTTTATCTCCTACTACATTAAACTTTGGAGGGGCACATCTGCAATTCTCCATTTATTTATTTTTTTCTTGATCACACAGAGGAGCTGCATGTCTTTGTATTGAATAGTAGAATAAAACTTTCAACAACATCAAACACAGTGCACTGGAATGTCAGGAAGACATCACACAAAGACAGCCACAAACTTCTTTGAGCATGCCTTTCAACTTGAACAGACATGCCAGTTGAGGATCTTTGAAGTGCAGACAGTCTGATTGTAGTTCTCCTTTGATTTATAAGAATATTTTTTGCAACATTGTTTTCTACTGGCATAATATTTAAAAGGGTTGATATTTCTGCAAATTTTCATACTTGCTGTCTCAATGAAATTTTCTGATACTAAGCTGTCCCTTTATCTGAACTGAATGTTGCTAAGAAACTAAGTTTTCTTGATTGTTATGTGTTGGTTGCATGAACAAATGTCTCTGAAATGATTTATTTTGAAAGATTAAAACCTATTTTATGGATGATAGAGATGGTGTTTTCAGTTGTATTGCAACTCTTGAATTCTTGGATTTATTTTTGCACTACGATTTCTTCACTTTGTTTTGCAGTTGTGACCACTTACGCTCATTATTTCTTTGGCTGATTTTGCAGGGACAATACAAGTCCACATTGGTGTGCCCAGTTTGTAACAAAATCTCAGTTACCTTTGATCCATTTATGCATTTGACGTTACCACTGCCCTCAACGGCTACTCGAATGATGACTGTGACCGTATTCAGTGGAACCGGTGATTCTCTTCCTATGCCTTACACCGTGACGGTAGAGAAAAATGGAATTTGCCGAGATCTTATTAAAGCCCTTACTGATGTTTGTTGCTTAAAAAGTTCTGAGAAGTTGTTACTTGCAGAGGTAAGTTTTTATTTTGTGTTCATTTGATTCTAAAAGACTTTTGCATCAAACCATTGACTGAGTGGATGGTACTTTTTGTTCTTTAGGTATATGATCATCGGATTTACCGCTATCTAACGAATCCATTAGAGGCACTTTATACTATAAAAGATGAAGATCGTCTTGTTGCCTACAAGCTTCCTATTGATGATGAAAAACTTTTGAGGCTAGAGATCCTGCATCGCAAGGCAGACAGGTGAGATCATAATATTTCATCTTTGTATTTAAATAGTAACTATGATTTAGTGCAGGTGTCATTTCTATTATTTTTAGATCTTGGTGCACTTACTATTAGTCTATTTCTTCCTTGCGTCCTTAGTAAAGGAAAAACTATGATATGTTATTGTTCATATTTTTAACGATTGGCGGCTAACAATTTAGTTGAGCCAAGGAAGCACCGGATAATCTAATTCTTTCATATATAATCGCTTTAGTTTTTTCTATTATTATGTTGGTCTTTGATGTGGAATTTTGTTCCAGAGTTGTGCTATGTATTGATAAGCATTTTTTAATTAACCCAGGCCTACTGAGTTTAACTTTGGACGGAAGCTTATTGGGTGCCCTCTTGTGACTTGTATTTCTATTGACTCCACTGGAAAGTCTGATATTTATGCGGCTGTGTCTGCTGTTCTGGCCCCTTTTGTACGAGCAAAAGTAAATGGTCCTGATGTGTCTGCAGTCAAGTTGAATGGCAATGGACCAAGCCTGGATGGTATTGTACTGACGGATAATGGTACCACCTGTGATGAAGGCCTCTCTACATCAAATGAAGATGAAAATACAGCCAATGATGAGCCTTTACCATTTCAGCTTTCCTTGACTGATGAGAAAGGCAACATGAGAAATGCTATAAACGCAGACTCCAATCGTGTCGGGATAGTTATGAGGGTAATGATGGACTGGTCTGATAGAGAGCTTGAGATGTACAATATTGATTACATGGATGATCTTCCTGATGTCTTCAAGCCTGGTTTTATGTCGAAGAAAACCCGACAAGAAGCTGTCAACTTATTTTCATGCTTGGATGCTTTTCTGAAGGAGGAACCTCTGGGGCCTGAGGACATGTGGTTAGTACTATTCTTCTGTCCATTGTTAACTAATTGGCTTTAAAAACATCTAGCATTTTAAATGAGCATTCTCGTGGTGTCTGATGGTTTGTACAGGTACTGTCCTAGCTGCAAGGAACACAGGCAAGCAAGCAAGAAACTGGATTTATGGAGGTTGCCTGAGATATTAGTTGTCCATTTGAAAAGGTTCTCATACAGCCGGTATATGAAGAACAAGCTTGATACTTTTGTGAACTTTCCCATCCATGATCTCGATATGAGAAAGTATGTGAAGCAGGCATCAAGAGATGAACGACCACAAGTGTATGAACTCTATGCAGTGATCAATCATTACGGTGGTATGGGTGGTGGTCACTACTCTGCGTACGCGAAGGTACTAGCTTTTGTTGCTACAATCCATTGCTATTTTACTTATGTTTACATTATTGGATATGCACTTGTGATGGTCCTGATGTTCCTCGCTGTTCTTGCACTTGCAGCTAGTAGAAGAGGACAATTGGTACCATTTTGATGATAGTCATGTTTCATCTGTTAACGAGGATGATATCAGGACATCTGCAGCATACGTGCTTTTCTATCGACGCGTTGAAGATTCAACTACAGCAGCAAAAGATGTTTCAGTTGACATTGATATGGTTGATTCACTAGAGACTTAGATTCGCCAATTAAAGATGAGCGTGAGTACGATTTTGTGTCCGACATGGTGCTTGGGGCAGTTTACATTTTTGGGGAGCCATTTATGTTTTGAAGGCGCAGCAGAGAAACAAGATCAACATGGGTCTTTTAAGATCAGCATGGGTCTATTAGCGTGACATGATGGGTCTTTATTTATTTTTTATAACCCTTCTATAACGGATTAGAGCTGATATCCGTCCCCTCTTTTAAGTAGAATTGATTGACTGGTAGTTCGAGGTATGTCACTAAATTTCATTTTTTGCTGACATGGGGGGTGCAGCTCGTTTATTTGTCATTGTAATGCAGGCAACGGGACTGCAAGAACGTTGAAATGCGTCATAGTTTTTCTCCTTGCTGAGCTACAGCTGTGCTACAGCGAAGTTTTGATTCCATTTATTTTACTATGCACTGCTCCATACTCAGCTGTACTGTGATTTGATTAGCAGCACACATCAAAATGCAATCATGTTCAAAATTCATGTGGCCGAAGCTAACCGATTAAATAGTGCAACTATACCAATATTCTTTTAATTTTTACATATACAGAACTACCCAAATTTGGCCAGACTGGGTTAACTGGACACATGAGAACATGGACACTGCCGCATGGACCGTTTTTTTTTTTTTTTTTTTGGATAGTGCATGGACGTTCTTTGATTTGTGCGGCGGGGGGGGGGGGGGGGGGTTTGGGGGCTAAGCAATTCTGTGGCATATGTTTACCATACAATGCTCACACGGGGCACTGGTAGTTTGTTGGAACCCTGACCTAATAAATTTAGGCTCTGTTTGAAACCTTTAAAAATAATTGTTAGCTGCTAAAATTAGCACTAGAGGTTTCAAACACCGTAACTAATAGCCGGCCCTGTTCCAAACCTCTAGAGATAGTAGTTGTTAAAATTATCTCTAAAGGTTTGGAACACCTCTAGCTTATAGTTTAGCTAATAATTAGCAAACTTCTAGCTAACAACTATTTCATTAGCTGATCCAACCTAGCTAATAGAAATTAATAGTTAGCTCCTCAAACCCAGCTAATATTGAGGGATGGAGGGAGTATTCCATTAGCTCCTCAAACCCAGCTAATACTAGCTAATAGGTGTTTAAAAATCAGCTAATAATTAGAGGTTTGAAACACCTTCAGCTAATAGTTAGCTAGCTAGCTAATACTCTCTCAGTCCCAAAATAAATGACACTTTAGATTTGTCCTAAGTCAAGCCATCTTAAGTTTGACCAAATTTATTCAGAATAATATGAACATTTATGACATCAAATAGGTATAAGATGAAAATATATTTTAAGATGAATCTAATCATACTTTTACGTACAAAAAATATTGACACTTTTTTGTATAAGCTTGATCAAAGTAAGAATGGTTTGACTTAAGACAAAGCTAAAGTGTCATTTGTTTTGGAATGGGACGGAGGTAGTAGCTAATATTAGCTATCTAATAATTAGTACTAAAGGTTTCAAACAGGGCCTTATAAACGAACCGTCCTCGCATTACCCAATAAATTTGGTTTGTAAACAGTCATTGCCTTCAGGAATAAAGCAAATACTATTTTTTAGGAGCAAACATGTGTCTTTATTTGCTCTCTCATTTCCTCTTCTATCTGTGCTCATTTAGTTTGTGATTTTGTCTAAGTTGGAACTCACTGGGATAAATGTCTGTCAAATTTCAATGTTCTTTCCCACTCTTAATTTTTATATCAGTCTCAATAATATGGCCACCACCTTTTGGCGTTGTAAAATGCACTAGTTTTGAGAATTGTGATCTTACACGAGTGAGTTCAAGTAGGTTGGCAAACAAGAAGTTACTGAAGTATCATGTTGATGTCAGTCAGAGATCTGACAAGAGCTCTAGTCATCTGTGGAATGTTATCCAGGCGTTATTTATTGAATATTTTACTGCAAGTTAAAATCGATTTGCTGTTGACGAAAATGGCTCGCTGTCGAGATGGTGCCACCTTATGGATAGTGAGACATTGATGTCAACTTGCTGTTGGCTAGATGTTAACTGTAATCTCAGTCAAGTGAAATGTAAGCACTGAACATTAGTTGCCCCTATAAACTAGACGGAAATTTGTTTAAACATAACAACTTATTTATTTTCATCAACCTTTTTGTTTATGGCGATTTCAAGGACTCTGGTCATCCGGTTTTTGGGGTAATTTGAGAAGGGTAAGTTTTGAGATTCAAGCATTATGCTCTTTTTATGGATTTAATTAGGGTGGCAAACACAAGGTTATTGATGTACCAGGATAATGTCACTAGATATCTGATAAGAGCCACGGTCAACTGTGGAATTTTATCCAGGAGTTGAATTCTGAATATATTCACTGTAAATTTAAGTGAACATCCTTTTCACCAGTTGTCACGTGGTACCACGCTATTCTACTCTAGTGTGTAGACAGATATCCTTTGCCCTTCTTTGTAATTTATTTGGATCATGTTGATGTCACCTTGGATGTATTAGGTTGTCTTTTGTAAGGAAATGTCTGGCTTCACATATTCATGGCTTTCTTGCACAACTTGCTGCAGAAGATTGTAACCCTGCTATTATCTAATAAATCTCGATTTTCTCCTCACAAAGAAGGAAGCATTAGGTTATCTTTTTTTTTTTTTTTTTTTTTTTTTTTTTTTTTTTGGAAGGGAAGCATTAGGTTATCTTTAGTGGTGTCGCTGTCCTAAGCATCACTCTAGTGGTACTTTATACTCCCCTAATTTCACCACCTTGTAGTTGCGGTTGCTCAATTGTCCACAGAGCAATGTTAATAACGTTGCTGGCGTAGCTGTCGATTCTATCGCTGGCCATTAGTAGTAAAGATGACATGGACGATCTGTTTAATTTGATGTCTCCAGCACCGGTGCTGCCTTCTACAAGCTATGTTGGCCAGTTGGCCTAAAGCATCGCATCGCTACATTGTTTCACGCTTCCAGAGAGGCCTCGCCAAAAGCTGCCCAGCGGGCCGGCCAATGAGCCCCGAAAGAAACGTCACATGACGGAGTTGTGCCTGGCAGGAAGAAGCGTGACTTGGCGGCGTTGAATCCACACAATCCGGCCAGCTGCAACGTGCATTTGTACGTGTCTCCCCGCAGTTGGAGTCAAAAGATTTGAAGACGTTTCGTCCGGAAAAGACCGGGAAAGAGACGTTGGAGTGCACAATCGGAAGATGTGTATTGTCATGGGCTTTAACTCATTTGGTACAGCAATTTTTCACAATTGCTGCTCCAGGCTTGTGATACACATGTTAGACATTACTACTCTGCGCTTGATCTGCCAATGTAAGCATTATTGGAAATCCAACGAGAGAACAGAAGAACAAGCTGAAAGCCAAGATGGTCTCGCGTGTGGATGGATCTAGGAGGAGGATGTTTCACTTTTGGAGAAATGTTGGGGCGGATATTGCGAAGAACAGAAGATGAAAAGCTTGCAGGGGGTAGGGTATGCCGATGTTGGTCCCACAACATAGGTGCTTATATTTATGTAGTACTCCATCCGTCCCTAAATATAGGTTTTTTTTGACTTTCAGACATCACGTTTGACCGCTCGTCTTATTCAATTTTTTTACGCAAATTTTATTTATTTTTTATAATTTGTTTTATCATTGAAGATATTTTAATCAAAATATATTTTTTAAAATATTGTGTAAAAAAATTGAATAAAACGAGCAGTCAAACGTGATGTCTGAAGTTAAAAAAGCTCTATATTTAAGGACGGATGGAGTACAAAGCAAAAAAGCTAGAAATGATACTCAAATATGCGGACGAGGGAGTTAATGGTACCGCCATGCCTAGTAGTAACAAATGGACCACAACATGAAAAGTCGAACTGAAACACTGGTCTTGAGCTGAAGTAATGTATGCTTAACAGTAGACAGAATTGCATGTTAGGATGACATACAACTGCACGATATATTGTGTCCTACTGTACCTATCGGAATACATAGCAGTCGTATGTCAAGTTGTCAGCATCACAGTCTCATTATTTCTCTGCATCATGTGATCGTCTGTTATCTGGATCGACTTTTCAGCTCCGGCGCGTACAAGGTTTGCACTACCGACGCAATCGAGAAAACCGACCGACGACGATAACCTCGGTTTGACCGATTTTCGCGGTAACCGGTCGAAATTCGACGGAAAATTCAAATTTGAAATTTCAAATTGAAAATCGACCAAACCGGTCGATTTTGACCGGTTACCGACCGGTTTGTGTCGGTAACCGGTCGGTTTTGTCGGTTTTTTACGCAGAATTGAAAATTGACAAAAAAAATGGCTTAAAATGTTGGATTTTTTTCATGATTTTTGGTGAAATAATTCTAAGAATGGTTAACTACACATTGACAACATCGAATTCATAAAAGATTGGTACCAACCAGCCTCATACAACATACCACAATTCATACAAAGTCCAAACATAAATTGTCCGATACATAGTTCTCGACGAAATTTAACAAACAACATAGTTTTGAACATAATACACGTAGTTTTGTGCACATCAACGTACAACAATAGATACAAACATACATTCAAACATGCTACATTCATTCATAATACCTAACCATAAATTCATATATTCAAACATGCTACATTCATTCAAACATGCTACCTCTTCATTCATATACCTAAATCAAACATGCTACATTCAAAAAATAGAAAGAAAAAAAAAAAGAGAAACCTCACCTCTGTTGCGCGCCGGCCCCAGGAAATCGAACCGATTTCTTCGGTAACCGACGCAGATCGATCGGTAACCGGTCGATATTACCGGTTAACGGTTACTCTTTTTTTTAATTCCTTTTTACCCAGAATTCTTGCGGCAATTATTTGACCCTTCAAACGATTTCGTATTCGTGTTCCGTTTGCACAAATGGTCTCCAAATGGCGTCTAGTTTTTTACATATTTTTTGTTTCAATTTTTTTTCAAATTTTCAAAAAAATTCAAATTTCAAATTAGAAAATCGGTAAACCGGACTTACCGGACCGGACCGGTAAGTCCGGTTTTCGCGAAAACCGACCGGTTTCTGTCGGTTTTGAAAACCCTGGTATAACCAGCCAATTGAGGATATAGTAGAAAGACACAAGCAGCCGCCATTCCCATGCATATAAAAGCACCGACATGGCTGCTATACACTGCATTATTTGCAGGTTCTGTATTTTACGGTGACTGCTGAAACTGATCAGTAACACACTGATATACGTACATAGTCCATCCACCAAATACTCCCTACGTTCTAGAATATAAAATATTTTAAGCTCGTCAAAGTCAATATTTTCAACTTTGGCCATTAATATTTATATAAATACATTATTTTAATATGAAGAGTTAGATCTTGTTTGCATGATGAATCTAACAACTTTATTTGTACTTATCAAATATTATAATTTCTTTGTTATTAATAGTCAAAGTTGAAAATATTGACTTTAACCTCTGGAACAAAGGGAGAAGTAACTTTTGACTTTTAAACATAATGTTTTACCGTTCTTATTATTGTATTTTTTGTGTAAATATCACAAAACATCTATAGCAGGTACTACTCCCTCCATCCTTTAAATGATGATGTTGACAGGAGTTTTAGTGCAAAATTGAATTAAAAACTTTGCCCTGACGTCATCATTTAAAGGATAGAGAGAGTAGTAGGTAATTTTTCATCAAGCGGGAAATCTTTACTGGAAGATGAAGAGGGAGGGGAGTGGGGGCAATGCCAGCTGAATCAGTCTAAGATCCTTGGTGAATAAGCAAATAGCTTAATTCGATTCATTCGATAATGGAGAGAGATTTGCACTGGTCACGCGTTCTATATATCTTAATCGGTCCATTTCAGCATATATTATTGTGGTCAGCAGTTGAGCAATTGGCTAGTTATTGTGAATTACAATCAACTTGTTATTGCCCAATACTGCGTATCAGCAATCGGCTGCCATACAGTTATCATGTTATTTTTCTACTATAATTCATCCAGGACATGCTATCTCTCTTCAATAATTAGAATATGTGTTTTGGCTCATGTCGTTATTCATGTCCTCTTACATATATACGATCATATCTGCTAGTTCTAACAAGTAGAATATCCGCGGCATTTCACCATCGTTGCTTAGTTCCTATCTCATCTCTATTATAGACCCCCCATATGACTTCATATGTTTGTGTCGCATTTTTATGCATCGGCAGGAAAGGGGTTTTGCTTGTTCCATTTTCAGTTGAAAAATAATATACAATACGTCACAGAAAACACTCTGATGGGTGGAGACAGATAAGATGAATGTTTCCGTCAAAAAGGAAAACGACAAGATGAATGCATGGAAGGAAGTACCCACGATGTGAAAAATCTGACTGGCGCAAGAAGATAAATTCGGTTTATAGAAAAAGTCTTGTTTGCCTCTCTCAACTCTTATAAGAAGTGCAACTTTTATCTTCAATTAAACAACCGTGTAGCCTGACTCCTTCAACTCCTTCTCTCACTTTAGTCTACTTCCCTCGGCGGCTTCAGAGTGATGTCCGACATGGCACTCTGGGTCCCACCTGTCAGGTGCCATATCATTTTCTTTTACTTTTTTTCTTTCTTCTTCTCTTTCTCTCCGACGACATGCCGCGTCACCGCCCCTCCCCACGCCTCGGCTCCACATTGTCGCCCCTTCCCATGCCGCCCCGCCCAGCCCGCCCGCCGCATCGCGCCGCCTCTTCCCGTGCACCCTGCAGCACCTACAGGCTGACTCCGGCTCGCCGTCGAACTCGAAGACGAACCGCGGGTCGAGCTCCGCGTGGACGGTGAGGCTGAGCTCCGTCTCCGAGGGGGAGCCCTTGCCCGTGCTTCCCGCGGCTTTGCGTTGAACCACTCTAGGTCAGCCTTGGACAGATGGAACATGACAGCGAGGGCGCCGGACGCTGACGCCTGCTCGCCCTCATTGGAGAGGATTAGCGGCACAGGGACGGTCTGGCAGCAGCACGGCGAGGTGGAGGGGTGGACGCCAGCGCCGGGGAGAGGCGGCGGCAGGAGCCAAGTGATGGAGGCGGTGGTGCGAGCCAGGCGGTGGGGTGGCGCCGCGGGCCATGCGGTGGAGAAAGAGAAGACAACGCGAGAGCCATGCGGTGGAGAAAGAGAAGAAGAGAGAGAAAAAGGAAAAAGAAAAAGTCGTGGCACTGTACGTCGGACAATACCGCTCTGAAAATTTCCTGTGAGAGGTAAACTGAAGTGAGAGAAAGAGTTGAGG
>RWGY01000135.1:0-45333 GCA_007726485.1 Eragrostis curvula
TAGGTGCTACTATATATATAGAAATCTGGGAAGAGAAGGCGTGCCAATGATCTCTTTCTCCATTCAGTGGCTAAGTCGATTTGCCTAGCCTAGGGTTGACCTTGTACCAGTCTCTCGTATTTTTTTCAAAGGGTTCTTAAACGAGTATTAAACTCGTATGTTTACAAGTGACGACATTAACAAAGGGATGTGTTACTAGAAACTAAAAGATGGTCAAAGACAACAATGTGTTCAAAAATAAAATATTCACGAGCGTCTATGTTTGTTATGTTTTGTGGAAAAACATTTCATTGTGGAAGCGCAACAAAAATGCTAAAGGTCTATTTTGGTAAGAAAATAAATAATTAGTTTCTTTTTAGATCATGCAGTAGTGTTTTTTTTTTTTGAGAGGAAGATCATGCAACATTTTTTTTTTTGAGGAAGTTTTCTCGCAGGGAGAGGAATTTCCGCGGGCTTTATGGGCCTAAGCCCAAAGCTTGATTGGCTTCACGGCCTGTACCAAATATACGGAGAGTAAAGCCTGTGGACGCCAAACCAAATCCAAGTAACAGAAGCCGCCTGTATATATATCGGACAGAAGGCCTGCAATCCGCCGCGTGCCACAAATCAAATTTCTGAAAGAATGGCGCTGCGTTCTCTCTTCCGTCGAATTCCATGTTCTGTTTTCCGGTCGCCATCGGGAAGCCGTATGGGGTCCGTGGACGCTATGCCGCCGCTGGTGGCTTCTCCATTTATGGGAAGCCAATCTCAGGTTCGTCCTACTGATTTCCCTATTCCGTGATGAGGATCAGCACAGGGTTATTTTAACTGATATGCGAAGCAAGCTTGCATCTGAGTTTATAAAGTGCGATTTCTTTTCCGGGGTTTTTGACTTAAGGAGCCCAGACGGCTTCCAAAAGTTTTGAGATATGCGTAGGATGGGATTTCCTTTATGATCTGCATATGGTGTCTAGAGAGTAGAGATCGCCGTCGCGATTTGTAGGACAAATTCAAGTGAAATTCTCTTATTTGTAGGGATTGGAGGTCTTCTATCGTCTGTGGATCATACTTCATATGAAGGGCCAGAATTTTTCCCAAATTGAAAAATCACCGTATTTTATTAGGGGTCGGCACTATAAAATCGTCGTTTAATTTAGATATTGGGAATTTTTAACTTTATACCATTATTCTTTGATCTTTTTAGGTTAAAAAAGTCGTCATAAATTAGACCGGGAAGCACAACTTAGCTGGGTACCGGTTGCGCTGACCTAACGATGTATTAACGTGAACGAATCCTATTTAATCAGTGATCATACTTTAATTGTTAGTTAACGGATCAGTTTTGGCTGAACCGTCTTTGGATGCATTTAATCGGTGTAGGATATTATACCTATCCCGAAGAATATTGCTGAGGCAGAAGAACTAGAGGCCAAAATGCAGGAGTCCAGGAAGGCAATGAGGGAGGAATCGAAGTTACTGGGTGAAGAGTTCGACAATGCATTGAAGAAGGCGAATGAAGAGGTGCGCATTACAAAGGAATTTTTGAGGTATTCCTGTTTTTTCCGGCTCCTTAAATTGTTTTTCCCTGCTCAAATTGCGATGTAGGATCCTGACCCATTTGAATACTACCTTGCTAGGCGAAAAAGGGCTCAATCAGCAAGATCTGATGACAAGTTTGTAAACGCATGCGCTGCGGTCGCCATAGCCTTCACGATGTTTCTGATATTTTCTAGATAATTCCCGCCCGGTGCTTCTGATAACCTGGATCAAGTTTCAAGCATGATAAATTGGGGCACCAATGCTGTACTAGTTCTGGTTCCGTAGTTTATATCTTGTAACCATTTGACAGGCAATGAGATCCTACTGCCAGCAGTTATTTTCTTTCCCTGTCGTGTAGTTTGGCTCTGAATAATGTTCTCATGCTACTATCATGTCAAAAATTCTCTTTCTATACTGTATAAGACTTGTCCAGAAATGCCCCTCTAGCTTTTTGTGGTATAACAGAAACTACCTGAAGTATCTGGAAAACAAAGATATAACGGGATGGACTTGAACTCAAATTTAAAGTGCAGTCCAGATTTTAATGCATGTGAATGTCGATCAACACTTTGGCCAGATGTTTATCCTGACTAGCTAAATGCCCCTGCTTGCTACGGGTAATGAAAATTTCACAATCAGAGAGAACGATTTGTCAGTCCATGTGATCCAAGCTATACTGGGACGTGGACGTCTCTGAGTCTGAGAAGAGGTAAGAATCTGGAAAATTGTTAAGGAAAATTGTCATAGGCTCGGTTGATCAGCCACTCAACTCAGCAAGAGTGTAATTGGCAGTTCAGAAGGTGGTTGTGCTAAGACGTGCCTGATGTGATCCATCATCCTAGCAGTCTGAGACGTTGTGCTGAAGCCCCTAATTAGGTAATCCATTTGAAGTAACTAAAGGTCACACATACCAAAACACTAGCTAGGATTAGGAATAGTTGGATAGATGAAAGAGTGAGACGTTCCGCGAGATGTGATGTGATGTGATACATCCTTCTAGAAGCAATCGACACCTTTAGATGGTGGTTGTGCTAAGTCGTGCTTTGATGTGATGCACCCACCATGCAGTCCGAGACCTATAGTGCTGAGGCTTGTAATTAGCTCATCAATTTTGAAGTAATCAAAGGTCATATATACTAAAACACTAAAACTAGTTGGGAAGCAAGACTGACAAGTTCTCTATAAGGAGAGGAAGCTGGGCATCTAATAATTAATTAAAGAAAACTTCTCTTCCCTGAGCTCGATCTGAATCTCCATTCTCCAACCCAAAAAAGGAACACTGACAAGTTCTTGCTACCCCAAAATTTCTCTGATTCTTCTTGATCATGGCAGAAATAAGCAAAGAATCCTCCCTCCACCTCGTCGTGTTCCCGTGGCTCGCCTTCGGACATATCACCCCGTTCATGGAGCTCTCGAAGCAGCTGACGAAGCACGGCCACGTGGTCTCCTTCGTCTCCACCCCGCGGAACATCGCCAGGCTGAAGGAGCCCATCGCCGGCGACGACGAGTTCGCCGCACGCATCCGCCTCGTGCCGCTGCCGCTGCCGAACGACGTCGAAGGCCTCCCCGACGGCGCCGAGTCGACGGCCGACCTCCCGCCGGAGAAGTCGGAGCTCCTCGAGGTGGCCTTCGACGGCCTCGCCCCGCGCTTCTCCGCCTTCCTCGCAGACCTCTGCAACAAGAAGAAGCCGGACTGGATCATCGTGGACTACGCGCACCACTGGCTCCCGGCCATCGCCGACGAGCACGGCGTGCCGTGCGCGCTGTTCATGACGTTCCCGGCGACCATGGCCTGCTCGCCGACGCCGCGCCCTCGGTACGAGGCCGCGTGGCTGGCCGGGGCGCAGCGGCCCACCGCCTCCGGCGTCTCCGGCGCCGACCGGTTCATGGAGACCGCGCGGCGGTGCCGGGCCCTCGTGTTCCGCACCGCCGACGAGTTCGACGGCCCGCTCTGCCCCGCCCTCGCCGGCGTCTTCCGCTTGCCGGCCCTCCCCGCCGGCATGCTCGCCCCGCAGCTCGACGACGCCGCCGCCATTGTGGACGTCGACGCCAACGACGGCGAGCTCATGCGCTGGCTGGACGAGCAGCCGGAGGGCTCCGTGCTGTACGCCGCGTTCGGGAGCGAGGCGCCGCTCACGGCGGCGCACGTCCGCGAGGTCGCGCTCGGGCTGGAGCTCGCCGGCGTGCGGTTCCTGTGGGCGCTGCGGCGGCGCAGCGCGGAGCTGCTCCCGGCCGGTTTCGAGCGCCGCGTGTCGGAAAGCGGCCGCGGCTTGGTGCGCGCCGGCTGGGTGCCGCAGCTCCGGGTGCTGGCGCACGCCGCCGTGGGCGCGTTCATGACGCACGGCGGGATGAGCTCGGTGGTGGAAGGCCTGCTGTTCGGCCGCCGTCTCCTGCTGCTGCCGCTGTTCGGCGACCAGGGCCACACCGCACGGGCCATGGCGGCGCGGCGGGTCGGGGTGCAGGTCCACCGGAACGAGGACGACGGCTCGTTCGGCGCGGAGGACGTCGCCGCGGCGGTGCGCCGGGTGATGGCGGATAGTGAAGAAGGGGAGGTGTTCTCCGGCAATGCCAATGAGCTACGAGAGGTTCTGCGGGACAGAGCACGGCAGGAGCGGTACATTGACGAGCTAGCCCAAAGCTTGCGCCAGCTAGCAAGGAAGTAGTATGGTGTGTCAAATTTGCAGGTTGCAATTTATCCTGCAAAAGAGTTTGGAGTTTGTTTGGACTTTTAAGAAAGCATTTTGAGTCTTGTTGCTTTATATAGGTTGCAAAAAAAAAGAAAGAAAAAATGATGTCAAGCAGCCACGTCATGTGAGTCGTAATAATCGTTCATCAATAATTTAGCTGTCCTCACTTATCAGCTGGCCTACTGACCGAAAAAATAATGCGACTAACTTGTTATTGCACTTGTTTGTACTTCCATCATGACTCGATCATTTTATTTTGAGACGTAGGATGCAATTTGTCTTGCTATAACCATCAAGCTCTGGCCGCACCGTTAAATAAATTCGATCAGCCTGCATTGTCGATAGCAAAAATGTAGAAATAATAAACTCCCACAACAATCATAATCTTTTTTACCTGAAATTGTGGCAAAGTACCTCACATATATTTTTTTTTGCTGTGGGACTTCTTCAACATGGTTTCGTGGATTGTTGAACATCAATTTAAAACTGTCACAACTGACCTTACAATTATTGGAAAAATAGACGTGTGATATATTTTTCAAAATTTGAATATTTAATTTAATTTTGTAACATAAGAAAAAAATAGAAGTAAAGTAAAACTAAATAAAGGGAATAAGTCGGCAAAGTTCTTTATTCGTCATGGTCATTTAACTAGCCATCATGAAATTAAAGAAGAGTTGGAAAAGAGATTATCTTAAACTTACTAATCCAGAAAATATAACTTATGTTTTGCAATAAAACCAGTACTTATTTTGCAAACAATCTGATTTATTCAGGTCTCTAACATTTCATATAGCTCCTAACAATCTTGACTTGTACTCCAAGTATTTCCATGTTGTATCCGACTAGGATACTTTCCATGTAACCCTGTACCCCCCGACTATATAAGGCGGGCAGGGATCCTCTCTCAAACATACGTAATACAGACCACCTCATACAGGACGTAGGGTTTTTATCCTCCGGGAGGCCCGAACCTGTCTAAACTCCTTGTCTCGTGTTCATCATCGTATTCTTGGTTCCTTCGCCCCCATAACAAATCTATCGAGGCCCTAAAACCTCGACAGTCGGTACCTTTGAATTGTGACTTTAGCACGTTTTGTAGGAACTAGATGCCACATTAGTTATTCATGTATATAGATGCTTCCCACATTTTCTTGCCAGCCTCCTCCAACCATTCACAAGCTGACAAATGTGGCAGACTTTCAGCATTGAGGTAAATGGAAACACAGTGGATGATCTTTGCGGCAATATGTTGGGTTAAGTGCATTGTACATGTTTGTTTTTAGCTAATTTCTTTGAAGCTGCACCATCCAATGTGCCGTTACCCATGCTCAAAAATTAACTGTTCAACGGCTTAATCGCAAATTAACATGTTGTTGCGTGTCATTGCATATGGTCGGGTGAACCAAATTTGTATGTAGACATAGGACTAAGATCCAACAGTTTTTACATATACATTGTTATTCAACATAAATAAACTCTTGTGACGATGAGCATAAGTAAGAATTATTAGGCAGCTAGCGTAAGTACCTCGCTTCCTAATAATTAGGCGTCCAAGTGAAATTGAAGTTGCTACATGTTGTTTTCCTCCACGCGAGGAGCCCGCTGAAGCCGAGCATCCCTTTGTCCAGGTGAAAGACCAGCATGGTGTCGCCCATCTGGTGCCGTCCCATGACCATCCCAAGCTGGTTACGTCCGCGCCCGCCACCACCGCCTGCTTCATCTCCACGAACGCCAGGCACGCCGTCCCCTTACTCACCATCCAAACCGACGAGTTGCCGCCGACGATGCTCCATGCCCGGCCTCCCTCCAACTTCAGGTCGATCTGCGGCACGCTATATACCCCATCCTTGTCGGAACAAGCTTGTCTTGGTCGTAGCACAATTCGAACGGCGCCACCGGCGGCGTGACCTGTCCCTGGCGTAGCCGGCGGTGGCCGTGTCGAAAGCGTGCACGACAGCACGAGGGCAGAGAGTCGTGCTCAGCTCCACGGTGAACTCGTTGACGTTCAGTGGCAACATGGGCTGAAAGTTCACTGATATCCCTTCGGCCTTGAAGAAGTACCCGTGTGACAGGACAGGACAGGCCGGCCACGTCGTCAGGTCCTCTGCAGTAGCGGGACCCTCGGCGCTGGCGCGTTGTCGCCGATCGGCATGAGGTAATTAATCCCGCGCGTCCGGTCCCCATCTCTCAGGGAGAGCAGCCTCGCAGCTGCCCCAACTCGCGTCGAGCAAGAAATAATGGTTGGAGGTCATCAGATCACCCGGCCTGGGGGTTACACGTACGAAGAAGCTCTGTTTCATGCCGTTGCTTGCCGGCAGAGGCGGAGCTTTGTTGTGGCCAAGGTGGGCCGTGCCCCCCCATGGCCCAAGGAAAAAACAGATTTTCACCATGTAATTGACATTGGCCTAGAAATTGGCCCACTAGCCCCCCTCCCGTCCAACCCAGTCCAGCAGCCCATGGCGGCACCCCAAAACCCCCCCCCCCCCCCCCCCCCCCCCCCCCCCCCGGAAAGTGGCCCAAGGTCCGCCATTGCTTGCCGGAGCAGAGCACCACTGCTTCTCGGTCGTCACTGCAGAGGTATCGATCTCCAGTGCTGGGCTGGCTGCACGACCAGAGGAGGAGCAGTTAGGCGGCGCGCCAGCCACAGCCAGAGCGTCTCCTAGCTGCCTACCAGCAGCTGCTCCCCTGGGCAGGCACCTCGACCGGACGCTGCACGTTCCGCGCATGGAGCAGGAAAATCCGCCGGAGCAGAGCACGCCACAGACTCTCTCTATCTGCCGTCGAGCCGCATCCTAATGGTTGCGAGCGTCGCGTCCATAAGTACGTGGCGCACCGGAGGCTAGGCGACTGCGGCATTTCCACAAACAGCTCGGGGGTCTCCGGCGAGGATGAAGAAGACGTGACTAATCTGGGCCGCAAAAAGCTGATCGGACGGTGTCTGGGTACCCAAGGGGCGTTCGCTATTCGAAATAGCGAACCCCGGTCGTTATTCGAAATAGCGACCGCCCCTGGTGTCGCGAGAAATGCAGATCCTAGCGCACGCGTCCGTGGGTGCGTTCATGACCCACGGCGGGATGAGCTCGGTGGTGAAAGGCCTGCTGTTCGGCCACCATCTCCTGCTGCTGCCGCTGTTCGGCAACCAGGGCCACACCGCACGGGCCATGGCGGCGCGGCGGGTTGGGGTGCAGGTCCACCGGGACGAGGACGACAGCTCGTTCGTCGCGGCGGATGTCGCGGCGGCCGTGCGCCGGGTGATGGCGGACGGGGAAGAAGGGGAGGAGTTCGCGCGCAACGCCGGGGAGATGCCAGAGGTTTTGCCGGACAGGGCACGGCAGGAGCGGTACGTTGACGGGCTAGCCCAAAGCTTGCGCCAGCTAGCAAGGAAGTACTAGTATGGTGTTCAAATTTGCAGGTTGCATTATCCAGCGAAAGAGTTTGGAGTTTCTTTGGGCTTTTAAGAAGCATTTTGAGTCTTGTTGCTTTATTGATTGCAAAAAAAAAAAGAAGTCAAGCAGCCACGTCATGTGAGTCGTAATAATCGTTCATCAATAATTTAGCTGTCCTCACTTATCGGCTGGCCTACTGACAGAAAAAATAATGCGACTAATTTATTATTGCACTTGTTTGTACTTCCATGACTCGATCTTTTTATTTTGAAACGTAGGATGCAGTTTGTCTTTCTATAACCATCAACATCAAGCCGCACCGTTAAATAAAGTCGCTCAGCCTACATTGTCGATAGCAAAAATGTAGAAATAATAAACTCCCACAACAAACATAATCTTTTTTCCCGAAATTGTGGCAAAGTACCTCACATATATATATTTTTGTTGCGGGACTTCTTCAACATGGTTTCGTGGATTGTTGAACATGAATTTAAAACTGTTGCAATTGACCTTACAATTATTGGAAAAAATAGACGTGTGATATATTTTTTGAAAATTTGAATAGTTTATTTAATTTTGTAACATAAGAAAATATGGGTAGAAGTAAAATTAAATAAAGGGAATAAGTCGGAAAAGTTCTTTATGCGTCATGGTCATTTAACGAGCAATCATGAAATTAAAGAAGATTTGGAAAAGAGATTCTTTTAAACTCACAAAACCACAAAATATATAACTTATGTTTTGTAATAAAACCAGTATTTCTTTTGCAAAGAACCTAACTTATTCAGGCCTCTAACATTTCATATAGCTCCTAACATTTGTACTTTCCTTTTTGATTTTTCTACTATTAATAGCAGTCCATTCCCCTTGTTAAACTCTTCTAAATAATTTTCAAAACTGTCAGCGTCAAATGGCATTTCACTAGTTTCCATTACAGTATCAATAGAAGCAGATAATAGCACATCTAGATTTTCATCTATGAAGGCGGTATGTGCGCTTGTCGAGTCCACTCCCTCTTAGACTCCATGAATGATCATGCCACCGTGTTTTGACGCACGGGGCTCCTAGTAGGACCATGGTGCGTCAGTAGTTCTGAATTGTGACCTTAGCACGTTCTCTAGGAACTAGATGCCATGCAAAGTAGTTTTTTGTCAATGACATGTGAATCCTTATGCATGTATATAGCCTATATAATAATAGATGCATGCTTCCCACATTTTCTTGTCTGCCTCCAACCATTCTCAAGCTGACAAGTGTAGCAGACTTTTGGCATAAATGGAAACACAGTGGAAGATCTTTTTACGGCAATATGTTGGGTTAAGTGCTTGTTTTTTTTTTTTTGTTGCTAATTTCTTTGAAGCTGCACCATCCAATAATGTGCCGTTACCCATGCTCAAAAGTGAACTGTTCAACCACATGCTGTTGCGTGTCATTGCATTTGGTCGGCCGGGTGAACCAAATTAGTATGTGGACATACGACTATCCGACAGTTTATTTTTATCTCTTGATACGAATACGATAAGCACAAGAATTAGGCAGCTAGCGTGTAAGCACCTCGCTTGGTACATAGCCGCTCCAATAGTGAAATTTAAGTTGCTACATGTTGTTTTCCTCCGCGGGAGGATCCCCCTGAACCCGAGCATTCCTTTGTCCAGGTCAAACACCAGCATGTTGTCGGCCATCTGGCGCCGTCCGATGACCATCCATACATTCCCCAGCCCCAGTCCTGCCTCCCTCCAGCTTCAGGTCGATCTGCTGCACGCTGTACGTACCCGACCCTCGTCGGAACAAACCTCCGGCGGCGCGACCCTGGCGCACGTACCTGGCGGTGGCCGTGGCGAAAGCGTGCACGAGAGCACGGTACAAGTCTGGCCTGAGTGCTGTATACGGGCTGAAAGTTCACTGACATCCCTCTGGCCTAGCTCGACAAAGTACCCAATGGACAGGGCAGGCCGGCCACGTCGTTCCTCTGCAGTAACGGACCCTCGGCGCCGGCGCGTTGTCGCCGATCGGCATCGGGTAATGAATCCCGCGCGTCCGGTCCCCATCTCTCAGAGCAGCTAATACCCCAACTCGCGTCGAGCAAGAAAGAATGGTTGGAGACCGTCAGATCACCCGGCCTGGGGGTTACACGACGAAGAAACTCTGTTTCATGCCGTTGCTTGCCGGAGAACCACTGCTTGTCGGTCGTCACTGCATGCAGAGGTATCTCCAGTGCTGGGCTGGCTGCACGAACAGAGGAGGAGCTGCCGCGGCGCCGGTGCTAGTTGTTAGTAGGCAGCTAGTTGTCGAGCGTCAACACGCCGCCGAGCTGGTGCGCGATCTCGAGCGTGCCGTCGAAGAACGGCAGGCGGCCGTGCGACGCGCATCGGCACGAGCCCGCGCGCCACGATGAAGCTGCCGAACGCGCCATCCGCGCCGCGAACGTGCCGGACGACGACGACGAGATGTCGAGGCCGACGCGCACCGAGCAGGAACAGCCGCCGGAGAACGCCACAGACTCTCTCGATCTATCTGCCGTCGAGCCGGGTCCTAATTGTGGCGTCGCGTCCATACGTTCCGTGCGCCAGAGGCTGGTGGGCGGCTGCGGCATTTCCGCAAACAGCGCTGGGGTCTTGGGTGAGGGAGAAGAAGACCTGACTAATCTGGGCCGCAGAGAGCCGATTGGACGGTGTCCGGGTACCCAAAGGGCGGTCGCTATTCGAAATAACGACCGCCGGGTCGTTATTCGAAACAGCGACCGCCCCTGGGGTCGGGAGAAATGCCGGCTCCCCTTCACGTGGCGGTTCGCCTGACCACCGCCGGTGCTGTGGCAGCCCCACGCGTCCGCCGTGGAGTTCGACGTCCCTGTCTGCCCCGCCCTTTCCTGATTCTTCCGCTTGCCTGCGCTCCCCGCCGGCATGCTCGCGCCGCAACACGACGAAGCCAACGACGTGCCGCAGGTGCCGGTGCTGGCGCACGCCGGCCTGAGCTCGGTGGTCGAAGGCCTGCTGTTCGGCCGTTGGCTGCTGCTGCTGCCGCTGTTCGAGGACCCGGCGGGTCGGAGTGCAGGTCCACCGGAAACGAGGACGACGGGCTCGTTCGCCGCGGCGGACGTCGCCGCGGCCGTGCACCGGGTGATGCCTGACGACGACGAGGTGTTCGCGCGCAACGCCCGGGAGATGCGAGAGGTTCTGCGGGACAGGGCGCGGCAGGAGAGGTACGTTGACGACTTGGCCCAAAGGTTGCGCCAGCTAGCAGGGCAGCAGTAGTATGGTGTTCAAATTTGCAGGTTGCATTCCAGCAGAAGAGTTTGGAGTTTGTCTGGACCTTGAAGAAGCATTTTTTAGTCTTGTTTGCTTTCTGAGATTGCAAAAAATGATGGCACGTCATCCGAGTCATAATAAATTATTTAATTTTGTAAAGTCAGATTTGAAAGGAAAAGTATAAGTTGAAGTAAAATTTGATAAAGGGGATAAGTCGGCAAGGTTCTTTATGCCATATGGTCATTTTACGAGAAATCATGAAATTAAAAAGATTCAGAGTCTCCTTCAAAGTGGAACATCATATCAACACTCTATTTTAAATTACTTGTTAACCGCCAATTAAAGACATAATCATTGAGGTCAAGAGCAACAAGTATGAAACAACAAACTTTGATGCGAAAAATGACATTTTGTTGGCTTTTTTGTATTGTCAGGGCATAGAATCAGCTTCATGACGTGCTAATCATATATATTTAGGTTGCGTTGTATTGTTTTTCCCTTTTTAATTCAGGTTCTTGTAGGCCCACGACAGAGCTAATCGCAAGAGAGAATTGCTGGGTCTATAGTCTCACTTCGAATATTATTAATGATGGGTGAGCATAACTTTTTGGACATAGGTAATCATGAAGAGAAAGAATGGTGGAATTACACTAGTGCTTGTTACAGTCACAAAACTATCTACCGTAATGGGCTGAGTATAAGGCTAAGTTTATTTTATACATTCTTTAATTGGAAAGTCTATTGGGACAGGTAGCACGGACGTGGCCATTGCGTGTGGAGCACACCGAGCACTAACTACCTTGATGTTAATAGAGTTAATTTTAGATAATAAATTTTGAGGAACAATTAATAAGGTTGCCTCTTAAGAATGGTTTTTGTAATATGCCTTCTTGGGCCAGTTTTGTAATGTTCATGCCTCTAATGACAAAAGTCCATTAAGGGTGTGTTGCGTTGAAAAAAAAACATTTGCATGGTAATATCTGCAGGCAGATCATAACTTATGGGGTAGATGATCCTGTGGAGTCCACTCATTTTAGATTCAATTAATCATAATGTTATAGTATTCTGATTTAGGGGGATGCTAGTAGTAAGAACATGATGCTTTAGTACCATTGAATTGCGACTTTAGCACATTTTTTATGAATTACATGCTAAAAGCAGTAATGTGTCCATGAAATTTGAATCCTTATTGAGTTATTGTGTAGATAGTCTGGCCCATATATACACTCTTTTAAGGGATATCGCCTATATATTGATAGATGGTTCCCATATTTGGGTGCCTGCCTCAAACCATGCATTCACATGCTGACAAGTGTGGCAGACTCAACTAGTACGTAGTACATGGAGGCAAATCTTTGCCGCAATATGCTTGGGCAAGTGCATTGTACTTGTTTGAAGCTAATTTATTTAAAAATGCGCCATATTGCTGTTGCCCGTGCCCACAAATGAACTGTTTCAACCGGTTAATGGCAAATTCCGTTCCGCGCCTGCAAACATGAAAATTGTCTGGCTTGCATTTCTAAATGCTAATGCTAGTTAGCCGCTCCTAGTGAAATGCTATTTCTACAGGTGTCGTTTTCCTCCATCAGAGGAGTTCGATGAAACCCGAGCATCCCTTTCTCCAGGTCGATCAAACACCAGCATGTTGTCGGTCATATATCTGGTGAGGTCCCCTGACCATCCCCAGCCCCAGGTTACGGGCCGGCCGTCCGCCACCCATTGCGTGCTTCATCTCCACGAACGGCAGGCACCAACGAGTTGCCGCCGCCGATGCTCCATGTCCGGCCTCCCTCTCCATCTTCAGGTCGATTCTGCGGCACGCTGTAGGTCCCGGCCCTCGTCGGAACCAGCCAGCTTCGCTGAGAGGGTGTCATCATAACAGACCTCGAACGGCGCCACCGGGCGGCGCGACCGGTGGTGGCCGTGTCGAAAGCGTGCACGAGAGCACGGGACAAGTCTGGCCTGAGCGCTATGTACGGAAGAGTCGTGCCACTGATATCCTTTTGGTCCTGACGAAGTACCCGTGGCCCGTGACAGGCCGGCCACGTTCCTCTGCAGTAGCTGGACCCTCGGCGCCGGCGCGTTCTCGCCTATCGGCATCAACGGCTACCGCATCTCAGAGCAGCCTCGCAGGAGCTACCCCAAGCCAACCTCACATCGAGCAAGAATGGTTGGAGATCATCAGATCACCCGGCCTGGGGTACACGAAGAAACTCTGTTTCACGCCGTTGCTTGCCGGAGCACCACTGCTTCTCGGTCGTCACTGCAGAGGTCTGGCCGGCTGCACGACCAGAGGAGGAGCAGGTAGGCGGCGCGCCAGAGCGTGCGTCTCCTGGCTACCAAGAGCTGCTCTGCTCCCCTGGCCGAGCACCTCGTCTCCGGCCTCCGCTGCACGTTCCGCGCATCAAGAAGGACAAGCCGCAGACTCTCTCTGTATCTACCGTCGATCCGGAGCGCATCCGTACGTGGCGCGCCGAAGGCTGGGCGACTGCGGCATTTCCGCAAACAGCGCTGGGTTCTCTGGTGAGGAAGAAGAAGACGTGACTAATCTGGGCCGCAAAAAGCAGATCGGACGGTGTCCGGGTACCCAAGGGGCGGTCGTTATTCGAAATAGCGACCGCCCCCTGGCGTCCGCTTGAAGCCGCGGCTGGCCTCACCGCCGCCAGTGCTATGACGGCCCCACGCGTCCGCCGTAGAGTTCGACGTCCTCTCTGCCTCGCCCTCGCCGGCGTCTTCCGCTTCCCCGCCGGCATGCTCGCGAGTCACAACACTACGCACTAGTGCACGTGAGTCACAACACTACGCACTAATTATTTTTTGTATTTTTTTATTAGAAACTCTATTGTAGGTCCATCCAAGTTAGCCATCGTCAAATGTAATCCATTATAAGTCAAATTCTTTTTCCCCTCCTCGGTATAAGTGACATTATATATATTAACTTGCCAACTAATAATTTGAAATAGAGATTCTCTTAAAACCGTCGCACTAGGTTTTCGCTTTGCAGGTAAATAGCGCAATGCAAGCATTTACAGACAATTAACAAAAAACTATGAGAAATAATTTTCTAAAAATCTACAAAATCTAATCTTATCTTTTGAAATAAAATCAGTAGTTCTTTGCAAACAACCTGACTTATTCAGGACTCTAGCATTCCATATAGCATCCTAACATTTTTTTACTTTTGTTTTTTTAATTTTCTGTTAATAGCAGTCCATTCCCTGTTAAACTACGTACCCTGAACAGTTTTTAAAATTGTCAGTGTAAGTGTCTAATAGCATTTCACTAGTTTTCATTACACTATCAATAGAAGAAGGTAAAAGCACATCTGAGTTTTCATTTATGAACTTATATATACGGGGGTATGTGCGCTTGTCGAGTCCAACTCCCTCTTGGACTCAATTAATCATCATGCTCCAATGTTGTGACGCACGGGGCTGCTAGAGTAGGACCATGGTGCGCCGGTGAATTGTGATGACTTTAGCACGTTTTCTTGGAACTACATGCCAGAGTAGTTATTATGTGTCAATGAAATGTGAATCCTTATTCATGTACGTTCTAGAAAAAAAAAATCCTTATTCATGTATATAGCCTCGCTCATATGCCCTTCTTTTTAATGGATATGGCATATATATATAGATAGATGCTTCCTACATTTTCTTGCCTGCCTCCAACCTTTCACAAGATGACAAGTGTGGCAGATTTTCAGCATTGAGGTAATTAAATGGGATCACAGCGGAAGATCTTTGCGGCCATATGTTTGGTTAAGTGCATTGTACTTGTTTCTTTAGCTAATATCTTTGAAGCTGCACCATCCAATGTGCCGTTACCCATGCTAAAAAATGAACTGTTCAACCGCTTAATGGCAAATTAACATGCCGTTGCGTGTCATTGCATATATGGTGGGCTGCTGAACCCGAGCATCATTTTCTCTGGGCCAAACACCAGCATGTTGTCGGCCATTTGGTGCCGTCCCAAGACCATCCCCAGCCCGAGGTTACGGCCGTCCGGCACCGTTGCCTGCTTCATCTCCACGAGCGCCAGGCACGCCGTTCCCTAACTCACCATCGAAAGTTCCAAACCAACGACCGAGTTGCCACCGACGATGCTCCATGTCCTGCGCCTCCTTCCATCTTCAGGTCGACTGCTGCACGCTGTAGCCCACACCCTCGTCGGAACCGGCTAGCTTCGTCTCCTCGTAACAGACCTCGATCGGATCGAACGGCGGCACCGGCGGAGTGACCCTGGCGTAGTCGGTCGGCGGTGGCCGCGTCGAAAGCGTGCAGTGCACCAGAGCACGGTACAAGTCTGGCCTGAGCGCTGTGTACGGAAGAGTTGTGCTCAGCTGGACGATGAACTCGTCGACGTTCAGTGGCGGCAACAAGGGCTGAAAGTTCACTGAGATCTCTTTGGCCTTGAAGAAGTACCCATGGGAGATGCCGGCCACGTTCCTCTGCAGTAACGGGACCCTCGGCGCCGGCGCGTTATCGCCGATCGGCATCAGGCAATCCCGCGCGTCGGGTACCCATCTCAGAGCAGCCCTCGCAGCTGCCCCAACATGTGTCGGAATGGTTGTAGATCATGACGTTGCTTGCCGGAGCAAGAAGGGGCAGTCACCTTGTCTCCGGCCGCCACTGGACGTTCCGCGCATCGAGCAGGAAAATCCGCCGGAGCAGAGCACGCCAGAGACTCTCTCTATCTTCCGTCGAACCGCGTCCTAATGGTGGCGTCGCGTCCATACGTACGTGGAGCGCCGGAGGCTGGTGGGCGACTGTGGCATTTCCGCAAACATCTCTGGGGTCTCTGGTGAGGAAGAAGACGTAACCAATCTGGGCCGTAGAAAGCCGATCGGACGGTTTTGAGGGAACCAGGGGCGGTCGCTATTCGAAATTGTAGGCGAACCTGACTAAGTTTTGTAACGGTTGTACTAGCTAACTAACTGGATCCTAGATTGTAGGCACGCTCCCGTGCACTCCACGCATGTAGGCCTGATCGTTAGCCACGATCTCCCTCCTGCGGTGTATATGTAACAGCTCCTGGCAATAGAATCCATGTGCATTGCCTCTTCTTCCCTCTACATGGTATCAAACTAATCTCGATCCTCTCGATCCCTCTTCCGCTGCTCTCTCCAATGGCGAGCCCTTCTGCTTCCTCCAACGCCTCCTCCGGCAACCTATCCAATCCCTTCCATGTCAATGCGCCACCACCGCTCGCCGCCTCAACAATCGCCATGATCAACATCCACGCGCACGTCCCAATTGTTCTTGACCTTGGCGATTCCCAATTTTCTGCCTGGCGTCAGTTCTTGGATCTGACGTTCCAGAAGTTCGGTGTCACGAATCACATCGATGGCACCGTTGATGCTGCTCTTATGTTCCATGATTCTGAGTGGCTCCAGGTTGACTCCTCCATCGTCACCTGGCTGTACACCACTGTCTCCAAGGACCTCCCGGCATGGTCATGTCGCCGCGGCCCATGGCGTACGGCATCTAGATCGCGATCTGCAATCTCTTCCTCGACAATGCCCTACAGCACGCAGTCTATGCCCATTCCCAACAAGAGTTCCACAGCATGTACCAAGGCGAGCTCTCCGTCAACGACTACTGCGGGCGCCTCAAGGAACTCGCCGACACCCTGCACGACGTCGGCGCGCCGGTGACTGACACGACGCTCGTCATCAACACTCTTCGCGGCCTCAACGCCAAGTTCCATCAGGAGATCTCCGTCCTCACGAGTAAGGTGCCACCGCCTGATTTTCTCTACACTAGATCCTATGTCGTCCAGGCCGAGAAGCGCATGCCGAACATGGCGCGCATGGAGGCCGCCACCGCTCTCGTGGCGTCCGCCACGTTGTCCAACCCCGCCACCAGGATGGAGGCGGCCACGACGCTCATGGCTGCCGCCAACTCCCGCACCATGGTGCGTCCACCAACTCCGCTAGCCCCCACCGGCCCGCCAGGCTTCCCCACCAACCCTGGCGGCGGCAACGGCGGCGGCGGCCACGATCGCCGCAAAAAGTGGAAGGCGTTCGACGCCCACCTGCCCCGACAGATCTGGCGGTCAGGCCGCACCAACAGATCTGGCGGTCAGGCCGGCTCCAGCGGTGCAAGCCCACCTGCCCCGCCGAATCATCCGTGGACCGGGGTGGTGCAGGCCTGGCCCATGCCCCAGTGGCGCGCATCCACCGGCGGCGTACTCGGCCCTTGCCCCGGCCAGGCACCAACTCAAGCCCTCCTCGCCGTAACGGAACCCACCACCAACAACACAGCAAACTACACCAACAACGGCTACACCCTTCCTCTGGTCCTCCTCTCCGCGCTTCAGGGCCTGTCCGTCGACGGGCAAAACGGCGGCGCCGACGAATGGGTGATGGATACTGGCGCATCCAGCCACATGACCAACAATTTTGGTAACACATCATCCAACACCACCCTTTCCTCTCCACAGCACATCATTGTAGGCAATGGTGCGCCTGTTCCTGTATATCGTGTTGGTCATGCCTCTGTTCCCACCACTGCTGCTCCTCTGCTTTTGAACAATGTCCTCATTTCATCATCTTTGATAAAAAATTTAGTCTCTGTTCGGTCTTTAACTCGTGATAATGATGTTACGGTGGAATTTGATCGTTTTGGTTTTTCCATCAAGGATCTTTGCAGTCGGACGGTACTTCTCCAATATGATTCCTCCGGCGATCTCTACCCGCTCCGCTCTCCACAACGCAAGATCGTCGGCCACCGCAGCTTCCACGCCACCCACAGCTCTGCTCTCTGGCATGCTCGACTCGGTCATCCCGGCAACGCCACACTAGAACGCATTTTAGCTTCTTTTGAATTCACCTGCACCAAAGATGCAGGCAACACATGTACTGCTTGTCGCTTGGGCAAACACGCGCGCCTTCCATTCAAAAGCTCCAATAATGTAGCATATTTTCCATTCCAGCGCTTACATTATGATGTCTGGACATCCCCAATTCTTAGCAATTCTGGTTATAAATATTATTTGGTGATTTTGGATGGTTACTCTCACTTTATGTTGACTTTTCCCTTGCGGCATAAGTCAGATATTCTTGCTACACTGATCTCCTTTCATGCTTTTGCACAAACTCAGTTCCAGCTGCCAATCATGAGTTTACAGACCGACAATGGCAAAGAATTCGACAACCACGCCTTGCGCTCCTTCCTCTCTAGCCATGGCATCGTCTTTCGCCTCACATGCCCGTATACTTCTCCTCAAAACGGTCGTGCTGAACGCGTTCTTGGAACTCTCAATGACAGTGTGCGTGCACTGCTCTTTCACGCATCCATTCCTACCTCATTCTGGCCAGACGCTCTAGCCATAGCCACCTACCTGCTCAACCGCAAACCATGCCGTTCTCGCCAGAACAAAATCCCATTTGAACTGCTCTTTGGCTGCTTACCACTTGTGAACTTTTGGCTGCCTATGCTTCCCGAACACTGTTGGGGTTTACACCTCCGAACATAGAGAGAACGAAGATAAACGGAGATTCCCTGAAGGGAAAGAAGGAATGGGCCAAGAGAGAAGAGCATATGAGCCAATGGTCAAAAAGTCCCCTCCCCCAAGCCCTTGGGCTGTATTTATAGGGGAGGTGGGATGGCTCTTTCTCATTTATTCCATTGGTGGGGATAAATATTACAAATAAGTCCTCAGACTTTAAAAAGAGGTCCCTAGATGCTGCAATGAAGCCCTTAGACCTTACAAATGGGTCCTAGACCTACACACATTGGCATCTTTGTACACAAAATGGGGAGTTCTAGCCTATGGTACATATGGCTATCCCCAACACCAGCCCCTCATCTATTTGGTCTTGGTCGGCACAACAAGACCTAATAGATGCCCCTACTCAAAGAGGCCATCTACAACTCAAACTCTGGCGCTAAGGATTGTCCTTAGTAGCCAACCCGTGGGCGCCTCACTAAAAACTCCATCCCAAAAACCCGGTGGGAAAAAAGGGCATGGAGAAAAGAGCACGCACACACTCGGGTTCATACATGGGTTGACTCTAGACTTCTGCACTTGGTAGCTTCATATGATGAAGGCTTCGGCTTTTATGATGATCCTCATCTTTGTCGCTCGAAGTGTTGATGTGGACAAAGTAGTCGTAGTCGTGGTTGGAGTGACCTGATCCTCCGGTACCACCCCAAGCCGTTGTAGACGAAGTAGTCGAAGTAGTCATGGCCGAAGGTTGATGTTGTACCTTGAAGTTTTCTATCACGTGCATCAGGCAACACTTTTTGGGTGATGATCCTCCGGTACCACCCCTAGCCCCTCTTGGCTGGTGTACGTGAGAGAAACTTCACTCATGTAGTCGAAGTCGACGATGTTGTAGTCGAAGTAGATGTACATCAGTTGGCGAAGTCGATGTCGTGTTGTCGATGATGCCAATGTTGACGGTGAGCACCTTGAGCCAAAGTAACGGCGAAGGTGAAGTCGATGACGATGCCGAAGATGGCAGCGAACCACTCAAGCCGAAGTAACGGCGAAGGTGAAGTCGATGACGATGCCAAAGATGACGGCGAGCCCCTCGAGGCGAAGTAACGGCAAAGGGGAAGTCGATGACGATGCCGAAGATGACGGCGAGCCCCTCGAGCCGAAGTAACGGCGAAGGCGAAGTCGATGACGATGCCGAAGATGGCGGCGAGCCCCTCGAGCCGAAGTAACGGCGAAGGTGAAGTCGATGATGATGCCGAAGATGGCGGCGAGCCCCTCGAGCCGAAGTAACGGCGAAGGTGAAGTCGATGACGATGCCAAAGATGACGGCGAGCCCCTCAAGCCGAAGTAACAGCGACAGTGAAGTGAAAACTTCAATTTTGCAGTGAATTGCTTCTTTTTTTTTCAAAGAAAAAAGGTGCAGTGAAAACTTCAAAACGAAGTCAAATGATTCTCATCTCAAAACGAAGTGAAAGGCTTCTCTTCTCACGAAGAGAAGTGAAAACTTCAAAACGAAGTGTTATACTTCAAAACGAGGCGAAAGGCTTCTCTTCTCACGAAGAGAAGTGAAAACTTCAAAACGAAGTGTTATACTTCAAAACGAGGCGAAAGGCTTCTCTTCTCTCGAAGAGAAGTGAAAACTTCAAAACGAAGTGTTATACTTCAAAACGAAGTGAAAGGCTTCTCTTCTCACGAAGAGAAGTGCAAACTTCAAAACGAAGTGATATGGTTCTCATTTCAGAGAAAAGGTGAAAACTTCAAAATGAAGTGATATGCTTCTCGTTTCAGAGAAGAAGTGAAAACTTCAAAACGAAGTGTTGTACTTCAAAACGAAGGGTTTTGAACTTCAAAACGAAGTCAAATGCTTCTCTTCTCACGAAGAGGAGTGAAAAACGAAGTGTTATGCACTTCAAAACAAAGGCTTCTCGTTTCAGAGAAGAAGAAGTGAAAACTTCAAAACGAAGCTAAAAGCTTCTCTTCTCACGAAGAGGAGTGAAAAACGAAGTGTTATGCACTTCAAAACAAAGGCTTCTCGTTTCAGAGAAGAAGAAGTGAAAACTTCAAAACGAAGCTAAAAGCTTCTCTTCTCACGAAGAGAACTTAAAAACGAAGTGTTATGCACTTCAAAACGAAGGCTTCTCGTTTCAAAGAAGAAGAAGTGAAAACTTCAAAACGAAGCTAAAAGCTTCTCTTCTCACGAAGAGAACTTAAAAACGAAGTGTTATGCACTTCAAAACAAAGGCTTCTCGTTTCAGAGAAGAAGAAGTGAAAACTTCAAAACGAAGCTAAAAGCTTCTCTTCTCACGAAGAGAACTTAAAAACGAAGTGTTATGCACTTCAAAACGAAGGCTTCTCGTTTCAGAGAAGAAGAAGTGAAAACTTCAGAACGAAGCTAAATGCTTCTCTTCTCACGAAGAGAACTTAAAAACGAAGTGTTCTGCACTTCAAAACAAAGGCTTCTTGTTTCAGAGAAGAAGAAGTGAAAACTTCAAAACGAAGCTAAATGCTTCTCTTCTCACGAAGAGAACTTAAAAACGAAGTGTTATGCACTTCAAAATGAAGGCTTCTCGTTTCAGAGAAGAAGAAGTGAAAACTTCAATAACACACAATGATGTTTAGCCCCTTAGGGATTTTTGAAGGTGTCTTTAACCTTCGTTTCCATTCTTTTTTTTTTTTAAGAAAGGAAACTTGCCTCTTGGGCATTTCGTGGCCTCTTGGGCTTTTTATATTCGGCCTAATTACACTTGATAAGCCGAAGAGATGCACTAGAGTTGATTATCTCGAAGGTTTATAAACTAAGGGTTTTGAAACCCTTGTTGATGTGGCGAACTTTAGACGAAGTTCGCATCAACGCTCAAAGCATATGCTTCGCTATTTGGGGAATATTTTGATGAAAATGTAAGATCAAATGTATTTGTACAGGGTTAGCCGATTAGGCATATGAAAGACCCTGCAATGAGAAACCATAGTTGATATTTGAGAACCTGCATAAGCAATTGGTTCATGGCCTGAAGTATGGATTTACCAAAAGGGGTTAGTTTTCATGTGCAAAAAGCTCATATCATAAATTTTTTGTAGCCATATGATAGAAATGCTTAGAGAAATCATAAGATAGGTAGATGGGTACGTACATCATGCGAAAAACTTATTAGCAGATAGGGTAGCGAAGGCATGAACCTGTACTTGATGATGACCAGAGAAATGGCAAAGAAGATTACCCCAAAAAACCAGGATACTGAGTGTCCAGTAGATTCTTGTGGAATACCAATATGGTTAGGTGCCATATAGGTGATGAGATCCACTGTTTTGTTAAAGCGTCCCAATAGAGATGATGATCGCTTATTTGGAGAGAACAATATATGATGTACCAATTCTTTGACTTAGAGACAGAGAGAAGAAACCCGAAGTGCAGAGATGGGTGTCCTGCATGTTAGTACGAAAATATGCATGGGTGCATGTGCTAAAAAGTGAAACTCTTCGCTATTACATTAACTTAAGCAAATGAGTGAGAACAACCTTAGTTGTACCGTGGTGTAAAACAAGCCCATAGTATAGCATATCCGATGCAAACATGTCCTTTGGGAGTAAGGTTTAAAAATGAGCTTCGTTGATCACTAAAGTGCGAAGCAAAAGAGCAGTTAGCTCTGTTGGCCTTCGGTTCTAAACCATGCCCGGCCGCTTTGTTAACAAACGGTGTTTTTAGCTTCGGTAAAAAAAAAAATGGACCATGCCCACTTTGCTAAAAAGTGTCAGGCCAAGCTCTTAAGGTTTCTTCAGACGAAGCACAAGATAGCTATGCGCAAAGCAACCGCGTGTGTTACCAGGTACAAATTATAGCCAGGATGAAAAGTTCAAATTAAGAGTAGAGAAAAAAGAGTCTACACACATGAGTGAGATTAAAGATTAATGGGACTTGTAAAAAATCCTAAAATCCGAAGACCTGTCAACCAAGAAAAAATGCTCTTCGCGCCCAAAATATCAGAGTAGATTGACACTGTCGCGCATAGTAGTATGTAACTACGAAGTTAAAAGGTGACTTGCCGACGGACAAAAGTACATAGCTTACAGCAGCTAGTTGACTTGTATCAGCGGAGAGAAAAGAAAAGTAACAATTTAATTTTATCCTACTGGCACTGGTACTAAATGGAGCCAGCTTTGGTGAAAGGAAAAGCGGTGCTTGTCGCTTCGCTAAAAGAAACTTCGCTAAAAGAAAGGCGGGCCAGTTCTGTAACAGGAAATTATAGCACTGCCAGCTTGTTAAGACAGTGAACGTATAAACCCGGAAGCATCAGGTCGGTTTGCAAGACACGAAGGAAATGACTTCGTTTTCAAAAACACTTTTGTTGAAGAAAAGTGTTACCTTGGTGAGACAGTAACAACTACTTTTATTGCTGTATCACGTCATTGTATTGGACGATGCAATTAAAGTCAAACGGGGAGCTCGTACCAACTTAGAGCAAGTATAACGAGTCCTAGTCAGCTGGCTAAATGGTCCTCCACGTCACAAAAATCCTAGCTGGAGGTGTGAGAAAGAAAGAGAGAGAAAAGAGCGGGCGTCTCGTCACTCGCCCGCACGAAGCCGGCGGAAGCAGGGTGTCCAAGAAAACTGAGCGCCTTCAGCCAATAGCAGTGCATGCATGTAAGACACACCCTAACATTAAATGATTAAATATTAAATCTGAGGTAGCCAGGCTCGTATAGCGATGCTCATTGATGGTGTTGTTCGGTGACATGGCAGTGGTATTTCACCGACAGCCGGCGAAATTACTATCCTTGCTCTTATAGCAGTTAGCTTGTAGCACTGAAGAAATTAGAGAAGCACTAGTTTCGGAGAAGAATTCAGACACTAGCTTAGCTTCGGCAAAAGAGAAGTAGTGCTAGCTTCGCTAAATCAAGGCACACTACCAGCCTAAGACACTATTAAAAATCCGGAGGAAAATTTTGCTTCGTAGGGCAGGAAAAAAGAATTGCTTCGGCTTTCAAGAAAATTTTGCCGGAGGAAAGCTGTTGCCTTCGGTAAAACAGAAAAGCTTAGCTTTGCTTAATTTTTTATTTCCGAAGGTAAACACTGCTTGTCTTACAAGGTAAGTACTATGGCAAAAGTAGTGTCAATCATTAAAAAATGATTCCCAACGATAAACAGGAGAATAGCATGATAACTGCTTAAAAAATTATTAAAACCCGGAGCGAAGCAGGTTTGCTTCGCATGACAGGAAAAAATGACTTGCGGGAAAAAGAAACATGACCTTTACGTGTTGTTTTGCAGCTAAAATAACTCCGACACTTGTTCAATCTTTTGGGCTCCATTTTTATCCGGAGAAAAGCGATCATAAGCTTCGCTAGGGAATATCCAGCTGATATAAACTTCGGGTGATTGGTATTCTGCAGATGCTAAGCTTCGCGCGTAGGCGGGTGGCGCTCATGGCATAGACTGATTAACCAGAGCCGAAGAAACTGCATGAGAGAGCTTCGGCAATTGATTGACTTCGCATGTTTGTTGTGTTTGGCATAGACTGATTAACCAGAGCCGAAGAAACTGCATGAGAGAGCTTCGGCAATTGATTGACTTCAATAGTACAACAGCTTGTTCTTGTGGACAGCAGCTTCTATGCAGACCTCCGGTGATGAATTTGCTCAGGTGACCTTAGCTTCAGAAAACCAAACCAGATAACTGTGAACTTTCTTCCACCGGAGAGGATGATAAAATATAATAGAATAATCCCAACTTTGGTCAAGGAATGCCGAAGCTTTGAGCCAGGCCTTCGGATAATAGTTGTCCATTGTTTGGACGTGGACTTTTGCTTTTCGCTTCGCTGACGAATATACTTCGGTTATGAACATAGTGGCATGCTCCATGCTGATAAATGTGCTCTAGTATTTTGAAGAAGGAACCAAAAAGGGCTTCGCCGAAAGTCTTGTGGTGACAAGAACGGTGATGCTAAACTTTTATTTTCGAAGGTGAATACTACTTATCTCAGGAAGTATGAATTATGACCAACGTAGCAAGTAGCTTTGCTTCCACAGGAAACAAGATAATAGAAAGATTCAAAGGTTTGATGAACTGGCGAAGCCCCATTATGGGTTGTACATAGCTTCCTTCGTTTATGAAATTGCCCAGGTGAGCTTCGCTTGTCTCTTGCACCTCCGGGGTGTATGTCATTAATTAGCGTCTGGGGTGGATGTACTTAGATGAAGTAGCAACACACGGCTTTGCTTGCCATTATATTTGCAAAAAAGCTTCGCTTGATGAATTAAGGACGAAGCTCCATATATATCAATCTAGTATTTCGCACTTGACCTCCGGTATATTGTTTTCAATGAAGATTCGCTGCAAGCCATGCAGGGGGCATTTTGGTTAGAAAATTATTCACATGGAAAATCCAAAGTGCAGATAAGAGGTAATATTATATAATGAAATAAAGAAAACATGACCTTCGGTGGATAATAAATGCTGTGCAGATTTCGCTGCTTGGACCTTCGGAAATTCATTTGCGCGTATGCAGATATGCTTCGGCACCCGAAGTGATTTGGTGTGCCATAGTGAAAAAAGCTTCGCTAATGGCCGAAGTGATTTGGTTTGCTACAGTGAATCCGAAGCCTTTTGGTTTTTCCGAAGTGTTTTGGTTTTTCTCCGTCACTTCGCTCTCTCAAACTGAAAAAACTTCGTGCCGAGCACGGTGGGCGCCAATGTTGGGGTTTACACCTCCGAACATAGAGAGAACGAAGATAAACGGAGATTCCCTGAAGGGAAAGAAGGAATGGGCCAAGAGAGAAGAGCATATGAGCCAATGGTCAAAAAGTCCCCTCCCCCAAGCCCTTGGGCTGTATTTATAGGGGAGGTGGGATGGCTCTTTCTCATTTATTCCATTGGTGGGGATAAATATTACAAATAAGTCCTCAGACTTTAAAAAGAGGTCCCTAGATGCTGCAATGAAGCCCTTAGACCTTACAAATGGGTCCTAGACCTACACACATTGGCATCTTTGTACACAAAATGGGGAGTTCTAGCCTATGGTACATATGGCTATCCCCAACAAACACCACGGCCATAGCGCCGCACAAGCTGGCTCCGCGCTCTGTTGCTTGCATTTTCATGGGCTACCCTGCTGAATCCAAAGGCTACTGGTGCTACAACCCAGAAACTCGTCACATCATCACTTCGCGTCATGTCATGTTCGACGAACACCAATTTCCATTCCACTTGCTCACTCAACCACCGCCGTCGCCTGCCGCGCCGCACCCAGTCCAGCAGGATGTGATCCACATGCCACAACCTGTTCGTCGTGCTGCTCCAGCTGCACCAGTGCAACCAGCCAATCCACCCAACCCGCCTACAAACAACGCGCCATCTCCTGCCAGCTCTTCTCAACCATCGCCGCAACTAGCTGCCTCGCCACCAGCGCCATTGGAACATCCTGCGGCCGCGCCACCAGCTGCTCACGACGTCGCATCCACCAGCCACGCCACCACTGCTGCCCCGGCCCGACATCACATGGTTACGCGCGCGCGTGACGGCATTCATCTCCCTAACAAGAAATATGCCAATGTTGCTATAGCAGGTCCATCCTCGCCGCTGACGTCTGTCCACACCGCCATGCGTGATCCGGACTGGCTCGCGGCGATGAACTACGAGTACAAGGCCCTCTGCGACAACAGGACATGGACACTGGTGCCACGGCCTCCTGGGGTCAATGTGATCACTGGGAAATGGCTGTTCCGGAACAAGCTCAACCCTGATGGCACCCTCGAACGTCGCAAAGCGTGCTGGGTCGTTTGCGGGTTCAACCAGCGTGCCGGCGTCGACTTCAACCAAACCGTCTCTCCGGTTGTCAAACCGGTGAGCGTCCGCACAGTCCTGCATCTCGCCGCCTCGCGCCGCTGGCCTGTTCACCAGCTCGACGTCAAGAACGCCTTCCTGCACGGCGATCTGGCAGAACGTGTGTACTGCTACCAGCTTGCCGGCTTCGTCGACAAGGAACATCCTGATCACATCTGCCTCCTCAGCAAGTCACTGTATGGCCTGAAACAGGCGCCACGAGCATGGTTCCAATGCTTCACCAACCACCTCTCCACGGCGGGCTTCGTCGCCACCAAATCCGATTCCTCCCTCTTTGTGTACAAGAATGGAGATGATGCCGCGTACCTGCTACTGTACGTCGACGACATCGTTCTGACGGCGTCATCCACTGCCCTCCTGCAGCGCATTGTTGATCATCTTCGCCAAGCTTTCGCCATGAAGGACATGGGACCCCTGCACTTCTTCCTCGGCATCAAGGTTACCCGCAACGACCACGGCTTCTTCCTCAATCAGGCGGCCTACACAGAAGAGCTCCTTGATCGGGCCGGCATGATGAACTGCAAGACAACGCCCACACCAATCAACACCGAGCCAAAACTCTCCTCGAGTGAAGGAACACTTGCCAGCGATGGCGAGTTCTACAGAAGCATCACCGGCGCTCTGCAGTACCTGATCCTGACAAGGCCCGACATCGCGTACGCCGTCAATCAGGTGTGCCTCCACATGCATGCCCCGCGTGACACACATTGGGCTCTTGTGAAACGCATCCTGCGATACTTGCGACGGCACCATGGACCACGACATCCACATCCAAGCATCGCCATCGACATCACAGGTTGCCTACTCCAACGCCGACTGGGCTGGTTGCCCGGACACACGCCGTTCTAGATCCGGCTACTGCGTGTTCCTGGGTGGCTCACTCCTATCATGGTCCTCGAAGCGGCAAACAATGGTGCCCCGCTCCAGCGCCGAAGCAGAGTACAGGGCGGTGGCGAACGCCGCTGCAGAATGCTGCTGGCTCCAGAATCTCTTCCGCGAGCTTCAGGTCGAGGTGACACAGGCTACCATACTCTATTGCGACAACATTTCAGCTGTTTACTTATAGGAGAATCCAGTACACCACCGCCGCACCAAGCACGTCGAATTGGAAATTCATTTTGTTCGTGAGAAGGTAGCTGTCGGCGACTTGCGAGTGCTCCATGTTCCAACACAACATCAGTTCGCGGACATCATGACGAAGGGACTTCCGACATCATTGTTTGAAGATTTTCGGTCCAGCTTGTGTATAGACATGTCTAGAGCACAAACTGAGGGGGGTGTAGGCGAACCTGACTAAGTCTTGTAACGGTTGTACTAGATAACTAACTGGATCCTAGATGTAGGCATGCTCCTGGCACTCCACGCATGTAGGCCTGATCGTTAGCCACGATCTCCCTCCTGCGGTGTATATGTAACAGCTCCTGGCAATAGAATCCGTGTGCATTGCCTCTTCTTCCCTCTACAGAAATAGCGACCACCCGGTCGTCATTCGAAACAACGACCGCCCCCGGGGTCGCGGGAAATGCCGGCTCCGCTTCACGCCGCGGCTCGCCTGATCACCGCTGACGCTGTGGCGGCCCCACGCGTCCGGCTTGGAATTCGCCTGAGCTCCTCGCCGTCGTCTTCCACTCGCCTGCGCTCCCCGACGGCATGCTCGCCCCGCAGCACGACGACGACGCCCTCACGGAGAGGGAGCTCATGCTCATGCTCTACGCTGCGTTCGGGAGCGAGGCGCCGATCATGGCGTCGCTTGTCCGCGAGGTTGCGCTCGGGCTGGAGCTCGCCGGCGTGCGCTTCCTGTGGGCGCTGCGAGCTCGCAGCGCCGACCTGCTCCCGGCCGGGTTCGAGCGGCGCGTGGCGGAAAGCGGCCGTGGTCTGGTGCGCGCCGGGTGGGTGCCGCAGCTCCAGATCCTTTATGAGCAACAACATATTTTGATTGGTATTTAAAATAGATGCATAGTTTAGGAGCAAATAGCATTTTTAAATTATAATAATATTTAACTATGTTTCACTGATCACAGAGTGCCATGTGTTATCTCATAGCTTTCTACTGTCTACTCTTCCGTAGCACGAATCTAAAACGAGAGTAGAAGGCTAGATAGCACATGAGTGTGCAACTATATATATATATAGAAATCTCGGAAGAGAAGGCGTGTGCTAATGATCTCTTTCTCTATACCAGTCTCTTGTATTTTTTTCCACGGGGGTTTTAGAAGAGTATTCAAGTCGGATGCGTACAAATGATGAAATTAGCAAAGGGATGTGTTATTAGAAACTCAAAGATGATCAAAGAGAACAATGTGTTCGAAAATAAAATATCCATTAATGTCTATGTTTTTTTTTTTTGGGGGGGGGGGGGGGGGGTTGCGAATTTTTTCATTGTGAAAGCGTGAAAATAAACTAAAAGTCTTTTTTTTTTTACCGGGACTAAAAGTCTATTTTGGTAAGGAATGAAATAGTTAGTTTTCTTTCTTTTTCTTTTTGAGATCAATGGCAATAGTTAGTAGGCAGAAATCTATTTTCCGTGGGCTTGATGGGCCTAAGCCCAAAGCTTGATTGGCTTGACGGCCTGTACCAAATACGGAGAGTAACATGACCCAAAAAATATAAAACACGGAGAGTAACCGAAGCCAACCAGGGGACTCCGAAGTCCGAACCGAATCCAAGTAACAGAAGCCGCCTGTATGTATATATTGGACGATAAGGCTTGTAATCCGCCGCGTGTCTCAAATCAAATTTCTGAAAGTATGGCGATGCGTCGTTCTCTGTTCCGTCGAATTCCAGGTTCTGTTTTCCGCTCGCCATCGGGAAACCGTATGGGGTCCGTGGACGCTATGCCGCGGGCGGTGGCTTCTCGATTTATGGGAAGCCGATCTCAGGTTCGTCCTACTGATTTCCCTATTCCGTAATGAGGATCAGCATCTGATATAAAGTGCGATTTCTTTTCCGGGGTTTTTGACTTAAGAGCCCCGACAGCTTCCAAAAGTTTTGAGATATGCGTAGGATGGGATTTCCTTTATGATCTGCATATGGTGTCTAGAGATAGAGATCGCTGTCGCGATTTGTAGGACAAATTCAAGTGAAATTCTCTTATTTGTGGGGATTGTAGGTCTTCTATCGTCTGCGGATGATACTTCATATGAAGGGTCTGAATTTTTCCCAAATTGAAAAATCACCGTATTTTATTAGGGGTCGGCAGTATAAAATCGTTGTTTAATTTAGATATTGGGAATTTTTAACTTTTATACCATTATTCTTTGGTCTTTTTAGGTTAAAAAACAATCCTCGTAGATTAGATCCAGAAGCACAAATGAGGTGGGTACCGGTTCCGCTGACGATGTGTCACCGTGAATGAATCCTATTTAATCAGTGATCATACTTTAATTGTTTTAGTTAACGTTTCAGTTTTGGCTGATCCGTCTATGGATGCATTTAATCGGTGTAGGATATACATATCCCAAAGAATATTGCTGAGGCAGAAGAACTAGCGGCCAAAATGCAGGAGTCCAGGAAGGCAATGTGGGAGGAAATAAAGTTACTGCGTGAAGAGTTCAACAATGCATTGAAGAAGGCGAATGAAGAAGGGCGCATTACAAAGGAATTTTTGAGGTATTCCTGTTTTTTCCAGCTCCTTAAATTGTTTTTTTCCTGCTCCTTAATTTGCGATGTAGGATCCTGACCCACTTGAATACTACCTTGCTAGGCAAGAACGGGCTGAATTAGAAAGATCTGTTGACAACTTTGGAAACGAATGTGTTGCGGGCGCCATAGCCTTCCCGATGCTTTTGATAACCTGGATCAAGTTTCGAGCATGATAAATTGGGGCATCATGCTGTACTAGTTCTGGTTCCGTAGTTTATATCTTGTAACTATTTGATAGGCAATGAGATCCTACTGTCAGCAGTTATTTACTTTCCCTGTCCTGTAGTTTAGCACTTGTCAAGAAATGCCCCTTTAGCTTTTTAGTGGTATAGCATAAACTATTTGAAGTATCTGGAAAACAAAATATAGTGGGATGGACTTGAATTCAACTTTAAAGTGCAGCCCAGATTTTAATGTATGTGAATGTTGATCAACACTTTGGCCAGATGTTTATCCTGCGCTAAATGCCCCTGGTTGCTACGGGTAATGAAAATTTCACAATCAAAGAATGATTTATCAGTCCATGTGATCCAAGGTATACTTCTGGTAGAGTATCAGTGCCGCTTGAAGATGAAACCGAGCAATCAACAATCTATGTAGGTAAAAAACATAACTCGCTACCTGTACATGGTTTTCTTTCCAACTGGCACTGACCAGCCATCAGGACCAGAAATTTCAATTCAAAATAACATTTTGGCTGAGACAGTACTCAGGCTCAAAATTAGTTCGTAAATTTTGAACTAATCAAAGCGTCATACTGTATATAATACACTGGGAATAGTCTATAAGCAAGCCTGATAAGTTCTATAAGCATAGAAGGTGGAGTCGCCGGCAAGAACTTGTCATGTAATGAAGTCCAGCAAAACTTCATTCTATCTGCGGCGCTGTAGTTCCCATTAACAAGACTAGCATGTAGTACTTGGTAGGGCCGACTGTGCTAAAGCAATAATGTAGCGTCCCATTTCTGCTAATCATATCATTAGGCATAAGCATGCATCATGTATTTCATTTACTCAGTCTCGCGTTTAGAAGATGTCCTCCTACCACTTCTCTGATGACTTGATGGCAGTCCTCAATCCTGCTAGAGTGCTAGTCTCTCTGGGACGTGAATGTCTCTGAGAAGAGGAAAGAATGTGGAAATTTGTTGAGGAACGAATGGATCGATTTTCTTCAACGTACTGGGGCATGCCGCATGACTTGTCGTGGGCTTGGTTGATAAGCCACTCAACTCAGCAAGAGTGTAATTGGCAGTTCAGAAGGTGATTGTGCTAAGACGTGTGCTTGATGTGATCCATATCCTCCGAGCAGTCTGAGTGGTTGTGCTGAAGCTCCTAATTAGGTCATCAATTTGAAGTAATTAAAGGCCATATTATACTAAAACACTAGCCAGGAATAGTTGGGACGAAAGAGTGAGACGTTTTCCTCCATGAGAGGAGTTCGCTGAACCCTAGCATCCCTTTCTCCAGGTCGATCAAACACCAGCATGTTGTCGATCATCTGGTGAGGTCCCCTGAGCATCCCAGCCCCAGGCTACGGGCCGGCCGTCCGCCACACTATGCACTACACTAGTCCACGTTATAGTCACAACACTATGCACTAATTATTTTTAGTATTTATTATTGGAAACTCTATTAGGACAGGTAGCATAGACGATCTAATTATCTTGATGACAATTGAGTTAATTTGAGATGATAAAATTTAAGCCGTAATTAATGGAGGTTGCCTCTTAAGAATGGTTTTTGTAAGATGCCTTCTTGAAACAATTGTGTAATGATCATGCCTATAAGGACTAAAAGTCCATTAATGGTGTGTTGCCTTGAAAAAAAAAAGCATTTGTGCGTGGTAATATCTGCATGCAAACTGTAACATATGGGGTAGATGATCCTGTTGAATCCACTCATTTTAGACTTAGTTAATCATTATGCTATAGTATTCTGATGCACGGGGGCTGCTAGTAGTAAGAACGTGATCTGCAGAACATGATGTGCTAGTACCACTGAATTCTGGCTTTAGCATATTTTCTATGAATTACATGCCAGAGCAGTAATGTATCAATGAATGTGATCTTTATTGTGTAGATAGCCTTGCCGATATATACACGGATATCGCCCATGTAGATAGATGGTTCCAACATTTGGGTGCCTGCCTCGAACCATGCATGCATTCACATGCTGACAAGTGTGGCACACTCAACTAGTACGTAGTAGCATGGAGGCAAATTGGAATTACAATGGACGATCTTTGCCGCAATATGCTCGGGCAAGTGCATTGTACTTGTTTGAAGCTAATTTCTTTGAAGATGCGCCATATTGCCGTTACCCGTGCCTACAAATGAACTGTTTCAACCGGTTAATGGCAAATTAACAATCCATTCTGTGCCATTGCATGGTCGGCTGAGCCAAATTCGTATGTAGGGGGCGTAGGACTAAAATCCACGGAAATTTTTTACATAAATAAGTTCTTGTGACAATGGGCACAAGCTAGAACTAATAGGCCGCATATATAAGTGCAAATATGTAAAGTTGTTTGGCATGCGAGATGCTAATGCTAGTTAGCCGCTCCTAGTAGTGAAATGCTAATGCTACCCAGGTCGTTTTCCTCCATGAGAGGAGTTCGCTGAACCCTAGCATCCCTTTCTCCAGGTCGATCAAACACCAGCATGTTGTCGATCATCTGGTGAGGTCCCCTGAGCATCCCAGCCCCAGGCTACGGGCCGGCCGTCCGCCACACTATGCACTACACTAGTCCACGTTATAGTCACAACACTATGCACTAATTATTTTTAGTATTTATTATTGGAAACTCTATTAGGACAGGTAGCATAGACGATCTAATTATCTTGATGACAATTGAGTTAATTTGAGATGATAAAATTTAAGCCGTAATTAATGGAGGTTGCCTCTTAAGAATGGTTTTTGTAAGATGCCTTCTTGAAACAATTGTGTAATGATCATGCCTATAAGGACTAAAAGTCCATTAATGGTGTGTTGCCTTGAAAAAAAAAAGCATTTGTGCGTGGTAATATCTGCATGCAAACTGTAACATATGGGGTAGATGATCCTGTTGAATCCACTCATTTTAGACTTAGTTAATCATTATGCTATAGTATTCTGATGCACGGGGGCTGCTAGTAGTAAGAACGTGATCTGCAGAACATGATGTGCTAGTACCACTGAATTCTGGCTTTAGCATATTTTCTATGAATTACATGCCAGAGCAGTAATGTATCAATGAATGTGATCTTTATTGTGTAGATAGCCTTGCCGATATATACACGGATATCGCCCATGTAGATAGATGGTTCCAACATTTGGGTGCCTGCCTCGAACCATGCATGCATTCACATGCTGACAAGTGTGGCACACTCAACTAGTACGTAGTAGCATGGAGGCAAATTGGAATTACAATGGACGATCTTTGCCGCAATATGCTCGGGCAAGTGCATTGTACTTGTTTGAAGCTAATTTCTTTGAAGATGCGCCATATTGCCGTTACCCGTGCCTACAAATGAACTGTTTCAACCGGTTAATGGCAAATTAACAATCCATTCTGTGCCATTGCATGGTCGGCTGAGCCAAATTCGTATGTAGGGGGCGTAGGACTAAAATCCACGGAAAATTTTTACATAAATAAGTTCTTGTGACAATGGGCACAAGCTAGAACTAATAGGCCGCATATATAAGTGCAAATATGTAAAGTTGTGTGGCATGCGAGATGCTAATAATGCTAGTTAGCCGCTCCTAGTAGTGAAATGCTAATGCTACACATGTCGTTTTCCTCCATCAGAGGAGTTCGCTGAACCCTAGCATCCCTTTCTCCAGGTCGATCAAACACCAGCATGTTGTCGATTATCTGGTGAGGTCCCCTGAGCATCCCAGCCCCAGGCTACGGGCCGGCCGTCCGCCACCATTGCGTGCTTCATCTCCACGAACGCCAGGCATGCCGTCCCCTTACTCACCATCGAAACCAACGATCGAGTTGCCGACGACGATGCTCCACGTCCTGCCTCCCTCCAGTCCACCTAGCTTCAGGTCGATCTGCGGCACGCTGTATGTCCCGACCCTAGTCGGAACCAGCCAGCTTCGTCTCGTCGTAACAAACCTCGAACGGCGCCACCGGAGGCGCAACCGGCGGTGACCGCGTCGAAAGCGTGCACGAGAGCACGGTACAAGTCCGGCCTGAACGCTGTGTGTACGGAAGAGTTGTGCTCGATCAGCTCCACGGTGAACTCGTTGACGTTCAGCGGCAACACGGGTTGAAAGTTCACCGAGATCCCTTTGGCATAGCTTGACGAAGTACCCGTGGGACAAGAAAGGCCGGCCATGCACGTCGTTCCTCTGCAGTAACGGGACCCTCGGCATGAGGTAAGCCTCGCAGTTACTACCCCAACTCGCGTCGAGCAAGAAAGAATGGTTGGAGATCATCAGATCACCCGACCTGGGGGTTACACGACGAAGAAACTCTGTTTCATGCCGTTGCTTGCCGGAGCATATATAGCACCACTGCTTCTCGGTCTTCACTGCAGAGGTATCTCCAGTGCTGGCTGGCTGCACGACCAATGGAGGATCAGGTAGGCGGCGCGCCAGCCAGGGCGTCTCCTAGCTAGCTACCAACAGCCGCTTCCCTCCCTTGGGCAGGCACCTCGATGGATCGTCTCCGTCCGCCGCACGTTCCGCGCATAGAGCAGGAAAATCCGCCAGAGCAGAGAACGCCACGGACTCTCTCTATCGATCTTCCGTCGAGCCGCGCGCGTCCTAATGGTGGTGGGCGTCGCGTCCGTACGTGGCGCACAAAGGCAATTGAACGGTTCCCAGGTGATCAGGGGTGGTCGCTATTTCATATAGCGACCGCCCGGTCGTTATTCCAAACAACGGCCGCCCCTGGGCGTCGTCTCCGCTTCACGCCGCGGCTCGCCGGTGCTGCAGCGGCCCCACGCGTCCCCCGAGCAGAGCAGTCTCGTACCCCAAGTGAACGTACGGGCCGCCGCCGAAGATGGCCTCCCCTCCGCAGCCGGCGCCGTACGTACGGCAGTCAGAGGACGAACGTTCTGCTGCTTGGACGCGACCAGTGCCGGCAGCGCGAGCTCGGAGCGCCGCGAACTCCAGCCGCGCCGGGCGGGAGCGCGCGACGCGAGGAGGGCGTCCGGCGCGCACGCGGATCAGTCAGCTCGCCGGCCGGAGGCACACTTCCCTCTTCGTCACCGGGTTAAGTGCGCGCCGTACGTGCACTAGCTTGTTGCCGCCGGCGAAGGAGTGATGAATCCGGGACATCGGCGGCGGCGTTTCATGATGGTGGAGCTCGAACGTTGGGTGTGTGAGGACGAGGTGGAATTTCCTATCCTTGATGGGGATGCATGGTTTAGTGGGAGGGAGGTGGATCGACTTATCCTGCGTGATGGAGATAACCAGGGGTTTGCCATTGGTTGTCGCTTGTGTGCATGACGATGGAGACGACAATGCCAGTGAGCAGGAGGGGCACTGGAAGGAAACAGGGTTCCTACTTCCTACACACATGTACATCCTGTTGCTGGTTAATCAGAACAAGTGTCTTGGTAATGGAGGTGTGAACCGAGCCGGGACATGGTAACATGAGCAACGTGTAGCTGTTTAATATAGGCCAGCGATTGAGCTTAATACCCGTGTAATGTAAGTCCAATGTGAACCAAGATCCAATGACAGATAGTACAAATGTTTTGATTTGATATTGCAACTTGTTCTTGTGAGACTTTTTCTTTTCTATATGAGCAGGTATAATGGCGGGCGAATAGTCGGCCATGTGAGCGCATGAGATGAGTTGTAGGAGAGAGGGGAAAGGAATGACTTGTGGGGTCGTTAGCGTCCGCCGCAAACTGCAGGCGGCCCAACTATCAAAATTCCCAGTTCTCCTCGTGTACGTGTTTCTCCAATTCACGCCCCGGGAGTCTGTCTCGTCTTGTTTGTTGTTGCCGTCGACGTCCAGGCTGCTGCGGCCTGCGGCCACTGCTGGAGCATAAGCCCGCCGGTCAGCCGAGGTGAGATGGATCACCGCTGAATCCCCCGTCTTCGTCTTCACCATTCCGTTATTCTTCCAACTGCTTCATGACGCCATCTGATGATTTCTCCCCGTAGCGTGGACACTTGCGCGCCACCTGTTCGACGGAATGCCGCCGAAGAAAAGGGGAAAAAAGGACAAGGGAGCGGCCGCGGCGGAGACGCTGCAGGAGGTTAGCCATGATCACATCGGCGCCCTGCCTGACGACGCCCTCCACCACATACTCTCCTTTCTCCCGGCCCAGGACGTTGTGCGGACATGCGTGCTCGCCCAGCGCTGGCGTCACCTCTGGAAGTCCACCAGAGCCCTGCGCATCATCAGTCCAGGTTCCATTGCCGAAATCAAGATGTTCGTGGACCATCTACTGCTCCTCCGTGCCGGATCGCCAATCGACAAATTCGAGCTTCACACCTGTAAGGGCTTGTCTAAAGATGACATTCATGTCATCCTCTGGGTCCGGAGTGTGGTGGCTTGCAAAGCCCAGGCGATCGAGCTGGACATCTTTCAGAGTTTTCACAACTGGCTAGAGCTGGATGACCTTCATCTAGTCTTCGCCTCTCAGCATTTGACAAGACTAGAGTTTGCCTACGTAGCGTTCAATGACAGCATCCTTAACTTCTCACGCTGTACTGCATTGCAAGATCTACATATCAGAATGTGTTACTTTCAAGCCAAGAGGATCTCATCCCATTCCTTAAAGCGTCTAAGCTTCACTGAATGCCGATCCAGTGATAGGATCCGCACTCGCATTCATACCCCAAATCTTATTTCACTGTGCCTCGATAAAGCTTTTCCAAGAGCTCCTGTGCTTGAGACAATGCCGTCGTTATCGGAGGCAGTTGTTGCGATACATGATGGCTGTGCTGACCTGTGCAACGTACTGTTGCTGAAAGTTGCGAAAATTTCTCCTGCGCAGCTTGCTATGGCTTAGAAGAAAAAGACACTTCATGTGTGCTCCTTCAAGGCTTATCTTCTGCTGAGAATTTGACGCTCACAGCTCAATCCCAAATGGTATGCTTACACTTTTCTTTTTCACTCCTTATTATAGTACATCGCCCAATGCTTATGTTGCACAGCATGTGAAGCCACCACGGGAATTTACATAACACTTGTAGGCTTACTGTGTGCATTACTCGTTGTTTTCATACATCATCATGTTATTAAACAAAAGATGTCATTCCTCATCTTGTTAGAGAAAAGAAAAATCATCGTGTTGACAATGGGTTGGGATCTATGCAGTTCATTTTCAGACGGGACTTGAAATGGTTCCCTACATTTAGGAATTTGAAGAAATTGTTGCTAAACGAGCATTGGTCTGTGCCCGATCTAAGTGCATTGTCATGTATTCTTGAACATTCACCAGTTTTAGAGAAGCTTACCCTTCAGCTATTTTCCAAGGTATAAAATTTCTGAATTGAATAATGCTGTAATGTTGTTAGAATTGTTATATCTGTCGTCAATTGAACTTTGCAAAGTGTTTGTATTTAATGCAGGGGCCTAAACATAACGTGCATATAAAAGGAAGCCCCGATCCAAAAGAGACACCAGCTGCGAGATTGCAACACCTTAAAATAGTGGAAGTAAAGTGTAAACTAGTTGATGAGAACGTCCTCAATGTTTTGAAGTTCCTGGATAAATGTAACATGCGTAAGTTAAATAATGTCCCTACTCTTTCTTTCTGTATTTTTAGAATTTGCTTGCATATGTGGGAAAGTGAGCAAACAACTTGGAACTACTAAATTTGCTTGTAGCACAATGAAGGACGGACCCGTTAGAGAAAAATGATTGCTGAATCTATTCATTGAATTTTTTGCTTGTGAAATAGAAAACAAATGGATTTTGGATGTTAACAATGAATTATATTTTAAATATGCTAAGTTGCTGATTTGTTCTGAGCAGTGATCAGAATTGAATTCCATTCCATTAATTTTTTTCTGAGCAGTGATATATTAAATTATTCTAAATCTGTTTTTGTTATAGATTTTTCTACTGTAACCGGTGATGCATCGGTAAGATACGCAACATATTAATTTCACAATCAATATATGAATGTTTAAGGCCATGGAACCCATGGGTCAGGCTAGAGAAACATCCGGTGCTTGAAAAAACCCACCATCATCTGTACAACTAACACACCAACTCGGAAGCCAAGTTATTTTAAGTTAATACTCCCTCCAGATCACAATATAAGCATTCTAGGCTTTCAAACTGAAAAATAAGGAGCAAGACAAAAGACTCTGCTGCCCCTAATCAATCTCTCTGTCGTACAGTTGCACTCAATGCATTCCTGTCGCCTGCTTTGCATCTTGCAAGCGCGAAGCAGCCAAGCTCCAGCTCCAGGCCAAGCACCAGCCTGGCCTCACCATTGCCATCCTCGAGGCAGCGAGCTCCACCGTGCGGAGGGAAGACGCCGTCGCCGTGGTTCTGAGGGAGCTCGCTGCCGTCGTGGTGTCGTCGCGCTAAAGGAGAAAAGGTTGTCGTCCTCGCCGGATCTAGAGAAGGAGAGGCTGCTGTCCTCTCGCCGGATTTGGGTAGGGGAGAGACCGGACAGGGAGGGGGTGGGAGGGGAGGCCGGCATGAACGGAGAAGAAAGGGGACGAGTCATCTCGCCGCCACAGCAGCACGGAGAGAGAGGGGACGCCGCCGCGATGTGAGAAAGAAGGGAAGGGACGCCGGCATCGCCGTCTAGCGGAGGTCGTTGTTGCCGTCGCCGTCGCCGTCGATTGAAGCCCGACGAGCAGCGCGTGAATCACCGACGTGGATGCCTTTCCCTCAATTTGAGGAAGGAGTGGCGGCGAGGATTGGACGACGAGCGGTGCCGCCGCTGGTGGAGGGGCGGGAGGCCGGGGTGAGGTGGTGGTCGAGGACGGCGAGCGCGCGGGGGAGGGAGGGAGGCCGCGCCGAGGCAGAGGAAGGAGGGACCGACGGCAGGGGAGACGGCCAGGACTTTTTGTGCGTACGAGGTTGCGCGCCTGGAACGGAGTTGCGTTGGGGACGAACGAACGAAGCGATAAGGTTTTCCCAGGCTTCTCCTTGCGGGCTGGGTTCTGCATCTAATGCGATGGGCCCACTAGAGCTAGGAATCCTTACATTCTGGTAAAACATTTGAACCTCTCGAATGCTAACATTTTGATCCGGAGGTAGTAACTGAGGAGTAATTCGGTCTTGGAATAAGATATGAATTAAAATAGGAAGAATAATTTTGCCCACTAACAGGAAGCATAATTTATTGTGAAAACCATCTTGAAGATATAATTTTTTTCCCCAGAAATATTCCTAACCTAACAAAACATGACTCTAAAGCGATCCTAGGGCATCTGTAGTAGACTACGGCAGCAGCAACGTTTGCCCTGCTGCTAGTCTGCTACAGCTGCCCTAGGAGTAATTACAAAATTCTGCAGTTCATCCACTGTAATACTTCTGGCTACAATATGTCCTTGTAACTGAAGTTTCCTTGTTATGGTTGCTCTCATTCTATGATATCGCTACTTGCAAGTTGCAACTTATTATGCTTGTCTTTCTTATACAGGTATGAGTTTCAATTTTGAGGCGTAGAAAATTCAGGCTAAAGATGGATCTGTTACTGCTTAATTAGTACATGAAAAAAAATGAACACTATCATGGAAGCACCAAAACTACATGAAGATGATGTCTTCAGTCAGTATGGTTCGTCAGAGTTTCACTCTAGAACAACTTAGGGTGTGTTTGTTGCACCTGTTTAGACCCCTCTAAAATTTAGCTCTAAAGAGAATCTTATTATTTAGGAGTATTAAATAAAGTCTAATGATAAAACCTTTTTACAGATGGGTACATCTTTACGAGACGAATCTAATGAGCCTAATTAATCTATGTTTTGCTACAGTGATGCTACAGTAAATATCGTCTAATCACGGCTTAACTACCCTCGTTAAATTCGTCTCGCGATTTAGAGGGGGGGTTCTGCAGTTAGTTTTGTAATTAAACTTTATTTAAGACAAGATTCTTTTTGTTTAAACCTCTCTAAATTTTAGACTCTAAAACGCCGAACACGCCCTTAATAGTGAGTAGTCGTGCAGTCATTGTGCAATCATTTAGTGGGATCTCCTATGCTGTTTTGTGATAACTCCTGGTGGCTGTTCATTAGCTGCAGTTTGGTAATTCATATCAATGGATTGGAAATTGTGATGTGTGGCATGTTGGTCATCTAGCTATTTTTATAGGCATTTAATGATGTAGGTTGAAACCTTCGAGCTTCATACTCCCTCTGTTTCATAATATAAGTAGTTCTATCATTCAAAATTTTTACTAAAATATAGGTAGTTCTCGCTTTCTAATGCATTTGTCTCCTCTTATTCCCATTTTTCAATGCATCGTTTCCTGTGTCTATCTCTATCTCTCTCTTCCTTCACTCATTATTTTCTGTGTCCATCATTTTTCCACTTCTCCTTAATTCCTGTGCCTAAGCCTAGAACTGGTTATAATTTGAAACGGATGGAGTAACTTATTATGTCGGCCTGATGATACAAAAAGATTGTTTGGATGTAGGCCGTCATTCGTCATGCCACAGTGGTGGGTGCCACAAAAGAATCGACGCTGTTTGGTTGACAGCAAAAGCTGAGGCTGCCACACCTTTTCTGTTCTATCTTCAGCAGGGTTTACAAAACCGCGGTAAACCGGACCGGTTACCGCGAAAACCGGAAAAACCGGTCCGGTCTGGTTTACCCAGTTCTCCGGTTTTCGAATTTAAAATTTAATTTTTTTTGAAAAATTGACAAAATTTGAAAAAAAAAATATGTAAAAAAATAGATGAAATTTTAAGCACAATGGTGGAACAAGATTACAAAAATTCGATCGTTTGATATGTCAAAAAAATCACGCTAATTTTCTGGGTTGAAAAAGAAGAAAAATTCAAACTAGCAACTTTGCTTGATTTTTTTGACAAACCAAACGATCGAATCTACGTGTTTCGTTTCCACCATTGAGCTGTAAATTTGATCTAATTTTTTAACATATTTTTTGTTTCAATTTGTTTCAATGTTTCATTTTTTGTATTTTTTTTTCATTTTTTCTCTTTAAACCGGTTTTCCGAATTCTAGTCCGGTTTACCGGAATTTTCGTCCGGTTTACCAAAAATTTCGACACCTTTTTGTTCAAATTTCGTTATTTGTATTTTGATCCGGTTTTTCCGGTTTTCGCGGTAACCGGACATCTCGGTCCGGTCCGGTTTTTCCGGTCAATACGAAATTGCCAACCTTGATCTTCAGTGGCGAGAGTAGCCTGGATTTTACTCGCTGCAAACTATGGTGCGGCCTGCGAACTTGCGAAGGCCTGCAACCAACCTGCGCCAAAGCTTTTTCTGCCTTGGCATGGATTGGTGTTCTTTCCCTATCTGTGCGTTATTAGGATCGGCATAGAACTGTGATAATGATATCAAAATTGTCATCAAAATTATCTTTTCCGTTAGGGTTATTTTAAAACATTCACCAAAAGTTCCATCTTTTTGTGAGTTACAACAAACTCTCATGAGGATGTCAATTTTGAAGCCCTGTTCGCCTCGCTGCTTTGCAACAGCTGTTTTGCAGCGGCTACAGTGTTCGCAGTTATTTTTTCAGCAGCAACTACAGTGTTTACAGTAACAGCTACAGTGTTCGCAGTTATTTTTCTGCAGCCGCAGCTGAGCCTGCCGAACAGCCTTGTGTGAGCCAGAGTCACAAAAATTATGGCCCTCACTAAACATCCACATGCACATATCTATGCATGTTGCATTGCTCAACAGACATTCGTTGACGGTTGACCTTCAACGCCTCGCTATGATTCGTGTCAATTTTTTCTATATCTTCCTTTGTATTTTTTTAGTGACGATTAGATTTCTGTTGTACCTTTAACCTTGGCTGAATAGCATAATCAACAAAGAATATTTTTTTTTGCGTCATGCATGCTACATATTTGTGCAATGTTGGTGGGGGTTTATTATCTCCAATTCCTATTCAAACTAAGATGAGGGGCTCCTTCCTAGGTTAGTGAACCTCTGTCAGGCTCCTAATTGCAAAAGAGAGTGCAACAACCATGAATTATTCTTTTCTCAGTCGTAGTTGTAACTTGTCTCATAGAGTCTTCTCCGATACAACTCGGCGTTCATTATATATTATATTACACTGGTGCAATCATTGTCTTTTAAGCAGTTGTATTGTATATTTCTAGGTGACGAGTATACACTTCAGGAGTTCACTTACATTTTCCACCATAAAGTATAAACTAGTACATACTCCGTAGGACTTTCCACTATATGTCAAAACCATAAGTTATTCAACTTTAAAGCACATAATTATATGACACACTGGATTTGAATACAAAAGGTTGCACCAGAAGTGGATAATTAAGTTAAACTTCACTGGAAAAGTACCATTCGAGGTAGTAGAAAAGAGCACTTACCAAGTTTTATTGGGAGACAAGTACTAACCACTACTGTACATTTATGTATGACTAAGGCAAGAATGTAGGCTAGTATTCTCCACATGGACGTCCTTGGCACTTGCACATTTTTCTTCTGATAGCTATAAACATTTAATCAAGGACAACCAGTAATTTGTTGCTCAGTACACTATTGAAAGTCCTGAAAATTTGTAGTTGTTACCGCTGGAATACTGCAACGTTCGTAGGAATTGCGGTCCACAATGTCAATACTTTTCAGCATGATTACGCTACAACCATTTGTAACTTAATCGATTACAAATGGTTCCACATGAAACCATTGGAGAAGTCAAATTTGTAACCAGCTTTAAGATGCAACATCTTGATCAACACTGTTGTAAAATCCTTTTTTTTTAAGGGAACTAGAACTTTTATTACCAAAGAAAGAAAAAAGTCTGTACAATCCTAAAAAATGCACCCCTTCTGAGGTAAAAACAGCAACACCCGAAAAACAGCAATCCTCCTGTGAGCTGTTGGAAAAAACAAGGCGTAGACCTTCCTGGCGTTCTTTAGTAGAATCTGGCCCAATGAGGTCTGCCAACTACCAAGCGTGGCACTATAGAATACGTACATCGTAAGCACATAGTATAGGCGGATGACATATATTTTAGTTAAAAAATTAGCTTATTCCTGGCCTACTAAACTTGTAAATTAACAAGGAAATAAATATAAAATATTCACCACCTCGGAGGCGCTGTTGATCGTTAAACTATCTTTATCCCCAACTATAGACGGTTTAGTCAATGACAAGAGAAGGTTTGTTGGTCGGTACTGTAGAATGCTTACACTGAAAGAAGAAAAACCAATTTTGTACTTGGAACACTGGCGTCGGCCAGCTTGACATTTCGCACTCGGAATCAAGAGCAAAAAGGCCCTCTTTCGCTTTGGACTGTCGCTAAGTATCTTCTTATGTCCAACGCCATCTATTGTGTCTCAGGACGGCGACCAATCTAGCAGTCGCTTGGAGATGAAGATCTCAGTCTAGTACTTCTACTGCTAAGGCTACCGGAGAGCACTAAGATAAAGGAAGACGGCAGCAAAAGGAGGCTGTTCATTGATCTAGAAGAGAAGATTAATAAAGGTGACTTGCTGGGAGTGCTACTCGGCTTCCATTCTCCAAGTTTCAGCCAATCCATCTCCCACCAATAAGAAGATATAACGTCGGCAGGAGGATCAGAAACACGGGAAGGATGGAACCCCATTCTGCCATCGCCGACATTGTCGAGCTCTATCAAGAGGCAGATCTCGAGTTGTAGTGGATGGGAGGATCAGTGCAGACTAAAGATTTGCTTGACTTCGTCGCGTTCTGCAATATAATGATTACAGGCTTTTCTGCAGTATCTTCCGACTGAAAACTCACGCCATGCACAAAAGTGTTTTTTTTATCGTTTCACATTTATTTTTATGTTCATGTTTCTTGCATATATCGAATGAAAGGGCATACATCAAGAAATCTCAGCGCGAATCTCACTGGCATAATAATCAATCTACCCCTGTTTTGTTCTTCAACAGGCCCTCGGAAGTGCTGAGGCTCCTATCAAAAAACAGGGTAAAACGCAGGCCCATCCATTCAGGCCCAACAACGAACCAGCCTGTGTAACTGCGTTGATCATTGTAGTAACTCATCGTCGAAAGATATTTTGGCAATTTTGTATTTTTATTTGCATTCAATGATGTTTGAAATGTAGTCGAAAGAATATATTTCCTTACATTCAATAATTTGAAAGTCCTTTAATATTATTAATAATTTAATTAAAAAATTAAGACACTTGTTATGAAATATTAAAACTATGCTTTAACATTATTGAACTAGTGTACTTACAATTTTTTTTAAAAAATATTATTTACACATTCGACTAGTCTGATTTACTTGCATTACTTTTAAACAACAACATCGTTTGACTAGTATTTTTGAAATGGATGCATAGTTTAGGAGAAAATTGCATTTTTAAAATGGAATAATATTTACTATGTTTTACTGATCACAGAGTGCCACGCGTCATCTCATATAGCTTTCTATGTCTACTCGTCCGTAGCATGAATCTAAAACGAGAGTTTGGAGGCTAGATAGCAATTAGGTGCTACGGACTCTAATTACTATATATATAGAAATCTGGGAAGAGAAGGTGTGCCAATGATATCTTTATCCCAGGGTTTGAAATACCGTGGGAGGCTACAAAACGGTGAGGCCGCAGTTTGGCCGTTTTCGCGAAAACCATGAAAACCGCGAAGAAAACCGCACAAACGTCGAATTTGAATTTGAAATCGAATTTGGGCGGTTTTTACGAAAACCGTGCGAAAACCGCACAAAAACCGCGGGAAACCACGATTTTCTTCGAGGAACCGTGGTTTAAAGGAATAGTACACCGTTTTTTTGGGGAACAGTAACACGGCTAGAAGCAGAAAACTGAAAAAAAAAACAAAGAAGGCTGAAACCAGTCTTAAGTTAACTTGGCCCATCACAAGCCCAGCCGTCCTTCATCTTCTCTCCCTTCATTTTTCTCATCTCTCTCTCTACCTCCGAGGGGAAGCCGGACGCGATGACGGCGACCGGTACGGGAGCGGCAATTCGCGGCGGGGATGCGCGTGGAGCAGGCCTCTTGTCGGTGGATGAGCGTCGGGTCGCGAATAGGGGAGCAGAGAAGGTTGGGGGTGACACCAAACTGCGCTCGTGATTCTGAGAAGAAGAGGATAGTGTCGTTTTTGTTTTCCTTTTTCTTCCTTTTCTTCCAACAATTGTTTGGCCAGCAAAACTTGAGATTTTTCATGTTCTTGTTTCACAAACGGTCCTTATTCGTTGAGTAATACCTTTAGAAATTTTGGTTTCAAATTTTGTCAAATTTTCAAAAGTTTTCAAAATTCGAATTCGAAAACCGTCGAACCGCACGAACCGCTCCGCCGCGGTTTTGGCGAAAACCACGGTTTTCGTGCGGTTTCTCGCGAGATTGCGAACCATGCTTTATCCATGCAGTGGCTAAGTCTATTTGCCTAGGGCTGACCTTGTACCTAGTGGCGAGTCTAGGTTTGGGCTTGGGGGTGGGTCGGCAATTAATTAGGCTGATGGGGGTGGGACGGAAAATAGGGAAAAA
>RWGY01000136.1:0-177298 GCA_007726485.1 Eragrostis curvula
TGCAATGGCTCATCATTTCAGATTAATTGACTTTTGAGTATGTTGAGTTCTGATTATGCAGTAATGCAGTGTACACAGGGAATTATTGATCCATCCATTTATTCAATTCCGCCAATATTAAGTTATTAGTTGTTATGTTCACTTGTGATTATTACTCATCCTTTATTCTTTGTGCACAAAAATGTATCATCGTAAAAAAATCACATATTACTAACTAAGTTAATTATGGATTTTTTTGCGGATGAGCCCGTGGCAACGCACGGGCACTTTTGCTAGTTATTAATTTATTATACATCTGACTTACTCTCTCTGTTTTTAATTATATGACACCGTTGACTTTTTTCGTTACTTTGATCATTTTATATTAAGCAACTAAATTATATATATATTGTTGGTCAAAGTTTAACAAAAAAATCAATTACGTCATATAATTAAAAACAGAGAAGTATTTGTATGATTAGAGATCCAAAGACATACTTAACTTCTAGCCTCCAACTATCACATTGCAACTTCTATGATGTCGAAAACCAATACCACGGCTATGGCAAAAAAAATTACGTTTCGACATGGCTTCCTGAGTCGTCACAACAACCAAGCAACGCTTCTTTTGTAATCGCCCAGGATGGGACAGTCTTGGATGAGTTGATACAATAAGGTTATTTGGTTAGATGTATGGAATGATGCATGAAAACTTTTGATTGATTGCATGAGATTCTACATGAATGGAACTCTAAAAAAAAAGATTCTACATGAATGTGTTTAGTCTCTTAAAACATTTATTGTAATCAGCATATATCTTAATATTTTTAATAATCATATTTTTTATTCATAATTACCAATAAAATATGCTACTTTATATTAATATTTACTAATTACAGCTAATCATAATTTAAGGTATCATTAAACACCACTAAATAACTAAAACCATAATTATTTCTCACTAATAATATCTAATTATAATTATTTAGATAATAATCATTAAGAGCAATTTATAGTCACTAAGAATCCCTAATCATAAGTCAATAGCAGAGTTAACAGAACTTGCATGGCGTGGTGCGTCCTTTTTTTTTGAATGAGATGCTCAGATTCTGTATCACACAAGTTCCAAAAACACATGGACTTAGCACATTCTATATCATCTCATACATATACCACTTGGTTCAGGAAAATAAACATTATCTTAAATCTCGCTTTAGTGGTGGTTTACTTGGTTTAAACATGAGATCTTTGTTCCTAACATGGATTGTATGAATGAGTCGTAAGTGAAGCACTTTTCAGTCTATATTGTGTTCTTTTATTTTTGAAGTTGATAGTATTTCAGTAATATTGTGGTGTCGCTAAACTCAACCGCTATCAAGCGCTTCTTTAGTCCTTTTATAGATATATATATCAATCGATTGACAAAAGACAATGTGATAGACAAATAATCTAGTTAACAAGTTCATATGAAACAAAATTGTATGTAGAGTTTTTATTGTCACTCAAAGAGTATGTAGCAGAGCTCTGGTTTATGGGAAAAACGGCTTTGGCCTTGGCTCTGGTTTTATATAAAAGCAACCTTTTCTAGTTTATTTTGATTTATTTTGAGTTATCTAGAAATGGCTCATGGGTGTATTGAACATGACTTTGTTTTTACTGTTTGCCAAGACTCATGATACAGACCTTAAGTTGTAGTGACTTTTGTATGGTTGCTCGATTTAGAGTGGAAGATCTTCCTATGCCACATGCTTACGAGTTTACCTTACCACAAAATCTATGAATTTTGAAGGAACTCACACGTACTCCTTCCGTTCCTAAATAGATGTCGTTTTTGACTTTTAGGCATCACGTTTGACTGCTTGTCTTATTCAAAAAATTTATGCAAATACTAAAACAAATATATTACGGTTAAAATATCTTCAATGATAAAACAAGTTATAAAAATAAATAAAATTTGCATAAAAAAATGAATAAGACGAGAGGTCAAACGTGATGTCAAAAAATTAAAAACAACGTCTATTTAGGGACGGAGGGGGTATGAATTAGACATGGATGCCTTACATTGTAGCTCTTTCTAGGCTAATCCAGCTCTAGTTCAACAACATTCTTCTGCCATTCATGTGGAATCGTACGGACACGAAATGGATGGACTAATTGGATCTGTTTTTCTTTTTCCAGTCGCATGGTAATTACGACGGCGCTTTATTTCTGTTCGATACTCTGTTTATCACACCATGAGACTCACAATGGGTTTTGTACATGGTTCAACTGTTATAAAACTTTTGCAATTTCCAACACATGTCAAAAACAGGCGAGCTTTGACGGAACAAGATAAGTGAACACCTCCCCACTCTTCGAGAGACACAAGCGAGTGACAGTCCGTATATTCTTGAGAATGTTCCCTCTAAATTTTAGACCTATAAAATGAAAGAGAATCTTATCATTTAAGAGCATTAAATAAAATTTAATGACAAAACCTTTTTGACAAATGAATGCTCATTTCGAGACGAATCTAATGAGCCTAATTAATCTATGTTTTGCTATAATGATGCTACAGTAACCATCATCTAATCACGTTTTAATTACCTTCATTAGATCATCTCGCGAATTAAATCCGGATTTTGCAGTGATTTTGTAATAAATATTATTTAATACTTCTAAATAACAAGATGCTTTTGATATGACCCCTCAAAATTTAAACACTTGGAAACAAACACCCCAAAACACTTCGTAGGAATATTGACACCACGATCTTTTGTTCTGCCGTTGCTGACGTCATTGTAATGATTATTTTTTTTTTTTTTTTTTTTTGCGACTCGTCATTGTAATGAGTAATGACGGAGTAAGAACACATATAGGTACGTGTAGGAGTCACAGAACAACAAGAGCTGACGCTCCTATCTAGCTTCCATGGATATGCTTAGTTGCCAGATGCCATCGCGCACATATGCGCACTAAGCGCCACTGAACCTATCATTACAACCTCATGTGCAAGAATATTAACACATCCATAGCCCGGCCGAAAGGCATATTGAGAATCAAGAAGGAATGCTTTCGTTGAACCACCAAGTCTGCATTGTAACACATCAGGTTTGTCACGGCATCAGCTGTTCTGGTATTCTGATGCGCTCAAGTACTCCCCGTTCTCCTCAAAGTATTCAACCAAGCGTTTCAAGAATTTGTCGTTGCTCACGGTCTCCACATCGCATACCAGGCAGCACTGCCTCCTGGCTCGTGTCACGGCCACATTCATCCGCCTGTGATCACTCAGGAATCCCACCTGAAAAATATCAAAGGTCTAATATTAAGCAATGGCTATATAATATAAATCACTATCCAATATACAACTGTAACACTCTTAACACTCCAAATAGGAAACCTCCCACTTAAGGGAATCTTGGGAGGAAGCTTTACCTCTTTCTTTGAGTTAGATCCGGACCATCGAAATGATGATGGCCTCTTTCTCTCGGCCTTGGAACCCATCAACTGTCGATATCTCCAAATCTTTCAATTTAGCATCTTTGTTTCTCATCATCTTCAAGCACGTTACCTATGATAGTAAACCATTCAACAATTCAATCCTCTAGATACTAGGTGAAATCTTCATATGATTCGTAATAGTAGATGAATGCCAAGCTAAAAGTTCCTAGACATATATGGTAAAGGCAAACGAAAAAAGTATTTGGATATAACGTAGATATGAAGCAACAAGAAGAATATAAAGCATGGTTATGCCACATTGAAGGGGAGGAACAAAGAGAATGAAGCACTAGAATGGTCACAAAAGGAACTGGGTCACTAAGATCTGACAGAAGAGTATAAAAGCTTGGTTAATTGGTTATTCTACAAATGATTAATTATGTACTGTTTTTGATGAAATTAAGTATTCGAGGGTCCAAAAACCTGTGCAGAATAAGGTGTAATTATTCCAATATCAGATGCATGAACACCACTCTCAACAAGCAGCTTAGCATGAGCAATGGATACTGCTGCCTCGCCCTCATTCATTGTGCTCTCCTCTTCATCTTTTACTTCTTCCATGTCGCACCTAAAAATATTTGATAGAAGTGTTATGTTGAAAACATCCATAGAGTCGATCTTTTAGGGGGAAAAAAAGGAGCCCACCTTTTCAATCAACCAAAGAATGGTGCACTGGTTGCAAGGGTGCACTAAGCATTGAACTCATGGCCAATCCTATTCTTTGTAAGGGCGCACTAAGCAATACTATTTGCAAGGAAAACAGGAAACAGTAAACATAAAATATCTTTTTTTTTGGTAAGCAAACATAAAATATCTAAGGCTACATGTACAAACAGTTCAAGAAATATAACTGCATGAGCTCTTAGAACAAGTCGGAATCATGAGGTAATACTTACCCTGTAGTGTCAATCAGTATAATTGTTGGTTCTGTCGAAGAAGAACATTTCACTTCTTCAAGATCATAAAGCATATGTCCAGCAACGCTAGAATGCGCTTTAATCTGACAAAAACAAGGGAGTGATTACATGACAAAAATTGACCACCTAATTAAACAATCAAACCAGGTCTCCACACAATAACATAAGGGGATAAGTGCACCTTATTACTGTAAAGTTCTTTCGATGACCAATTCATAATGAGCTCATGCATTCTGTACTGGATAGTGAGCATGGATGTGATTTCTTCCCCATAAGCTTCAGTAAGGCGTTCAAATAGTGTTTTCCCCATCCCTTTCTTTTCAGCCTCAACACTTGAATAGTTGGAGGAAGTTGAAGATGGTCTCCAGCAAGAATACATCTTGGCCCCTGGATGTCAAGAAAATTGATTAAGAAATATCATAGAATAAAGCATAATAGAAATGCTTAACAAATACAGCACGTAGATTATTATGATTATATTACTGTGAATAGGGAGTTGCTGCCTCACACCAATGCAGTCACTTAGTTATTACAGTAGTAGCAGGAAGCTTTAAGGTATGCTAAATACGAGAATTTATCTAGTGGGTCATATTCATGGTGCTTTCAATAGGTTATGATTGCATAACTACAGAGCCCATCACCGTTGTACTTACCTTCAGTAAGGCCATCCAACATGCCACCTCAAGAGCCTGAGCAGCTCATCAATAACGACCAGATCAAATGTAATGCCGTTTAGCTTTTTTGAAGATGCACCAGTCAAAGTTGTCAGCACAACATCTGCGTTTTTTAGTACATCAGTGATTGCAAGCTGCTGTCGTTTTCTCTCCTCTTTGGCAAGGGTTTTGAGCTCTTTTCTGATGTCCCTTTTTGTGTTTCTATCTTTAGCTTTCAGCAATTTGCTGTTCAGCGCCTAAAAGAAAAGAGAGAGCATATTAAGAAAAAACTAGCCACAACGAATAAAATACGTGAAGCTGCAAAAGCCATAGTACTATCTTTACTGGACAACCTTAACAGTAGCTGGTTCCCCTGATAAATGTCTGTAGTATGTCAAAATAATGTACTACGGAGGAGGTAGTAAGTAAAAAGAGACCACGGCATTACATAAAAGTAAGTTCTGAATTTGGAAGTGAATGATTAATGACTTGCCTTCATTTCCTTCCGAATGTCTCCTGCCAGGCTACTATTATCGGCTCGCAGTACCTGATCCCATGAGTCATGAATATATGAAGCTATCACATACACAATAGCAGCAAAATAACAACTTGAACTGCACAAAGCAGATAATGTGCTCAAATAAACCATGCACGCAGTAATATAGTTCATCAAAAAGAAAATTAAGATAGTATAAAACCAACTCTTTGGGTAAAAGAAAACAGTAATGCATAATCAAATGCAAAGATGATTTTCATAATCTGGGCTTTCACAAAATAAAAGCAAATGAGGATACACTGTGCCATGCATTGTGATAAGACTGCGGTTCAAAAAAAGAAAAGGCTAAATCAACTTTTTTTTTAGGGCATTACTTGTGAAATAAATAGCAAAGTAAGATCCACTGATTCATGCATCCAGATAGAAATTCTCATTTCCAAATATAGAAGCAAATGGGAAATAACCTGACAGGGCTATACCTGTGCATCAAGAGCGCTGTCCAGCACTTGGGGTAGTAAACGAGCAGGATGACCTAACCTCACTAATTTTGTCCTGCAGAAGTCACTATGTCATATTGAGCCAGTTATGAGATAAATGAGATTATCAAGTTGCCATATTCAATCTTTATTAAGATAGGTACAGTATATGGATCTTATTTTGTCCCCAAGAGAAATAATCACCAAAAAATTAACTAAAAGAAAGACATTTCAAACTCTTGTGTTAGCAAACCTGTATCGGGCAAGTCGCTCAACAATATTGTCAACTGCAATATTAGAAGCAGCGCAAGCAAGAACCTTTGATCCACGCTTGATCTCCTGCAATATTATCTCAATAATAGTTGTAGTCTTCCCAGTTCCAGGAGGCCCATGAAGCAAGAAAACATCCCTTGATCCAAGCGCCTTCGAGATAGCATCTTTCTGAAAAAGAAATGTAGGATGTTTTTATAAATAGAAACATATCCCCATAGAACTATTGAATTTTCCTATAAAACTATTGAATTTGTCCTATAACAAAAGTAGATAAGTTCTAGAGATATTGGTGTATACATGGTGTAAAACATACATCAAACCAGAATATTATGTAACTGTTCTGGTTTGCTTCAAACAGTGACAACTTTCTAACAAAATCTCTAGTATGGAACGTTATCAAACAACAATTCAAATTAACCGCTGGCATGTGATGCTGTAGTATGGAACGTTATCAAACATCATTTAAAATAACTAGAGATTATCAAACATCATTTCAAATTATGTAATATTATCTAAGAAATAGTCTCATTTGCATTTGGCATGTGATGCAGTAGCATCAACAAGAAATAACTAAATGCATTCAAAAAAGATAAGTCTGAAATGGTAACCTGCGAATCATCCAAATTCTTATTGAATGGACTGAATTTCATAGCGTCCTTCGAGCGCATGGGCGTTTTCTCTCCAAATAAAACAGGAACAAGATTTGCAGAAGGCCCTGTTTGGATACCCTTGCTAAGTTGAATTAGTGCATCTTTCATCCTGCGATAAGTGACCTAGAATAGGAATTATCATGATTTCGTGTCTGGCACACAAGCAAAATATGTAGTACGTGAGGAGAAACTCCACAATGAAAGAGGCAGTATCCAAATTGTAGCCCAATGTAGACACCAATAGATGTAATTGACCACATGGCATTACAAACAAAGATCTGGTAGGTCACAAATGCAGTTGTTGGACCATTGTGCAATTCTGAGATTTTGAATAAATCATGGAATGATGCAAAAGGAGGCAGTACCTCATTGGCAAGCTTCTCAAGGCGCAGAGGGCTATTCAAACCATCTTCAGGGATATCATCAAAAGCAACGGTAATGGAAGAATCCTGTTGGTCCAGAATAAAATTATTATGCTGCTCCTATGTGCTGACCTTATAATAGTCGTAGGATTTAGATGGTAGGAAGGTACCTTTAAGCGATAAACTACACCTTGGCCCAGAGAAGCAGAACCAGCATCTGCCTTATTCGGTTTGAGGGCAACTACATCATGTGTTCCAAACTGCAATTGGAAGAAAGAAAAACAAACACTATCAGTGACTATGATTTCTATTAACAACCTGCAAAGTTACAAATGTTCTTAACTGTGTCACAATGTCACGGTGTCACCACACAGTAAATCATTAATCACGGATTCATGATTATGTAGAACCGTCTGAAATTACAGTGACTGTTTACAAAAGAACAAGATGCTCATTTCAACATGGAATGTAATGTGATTCTTAATGAGATCTCACAAAAGAAATTGGTATTCAAAAACCACATAGCCTGGTGCTACAGCATTCTAATCTATGTTTTTAACACTGAAGTAATAGCTCATATATAACACAAATAACAGAACTCATCAAGGCCCAGAAAGCCAACTACAACAGCAAGCTAAGCAAAGCACAGAGGTCATTTGCATCACACTCTGAATTCCTAGGAGAACTGTCACGACAAGCAACAATAGAGAGCAACCTCACCTTGTGCGGTGGGAGCACGTCGCCTTTGTTGGGCTGGAACTCCAGGAGAGTCTTTCCCATCAGTCCCGTCTACTCTACCAACCAGCACAATCAAATAGAAGCACATGAAAATATTAGCACCAAATCCAGATTCAGTGATAAGTAGCAGCAGCAGACAGAACCGAACGTCAACCTGGGCATCGGTGCACTTGAGGTTGGGCATGACGCAGCCCCTCCTCTCCAGCGTCTTGGCGCTCGTCTCCGACTCCGCCGATATCTCCGCCGCCTGCGCACAAACCCACCAAGACGCTCTCAGCATACGTTTCAATTCCAGTCCCAACACAGTACTCCGCAAACGAGCTAAAGGGGGCAGCGAGAGAAACCTTCTCCAGATCGATGAGGGGTCCCATGGAGGAGACGAACTCCTGCAGAGTCATCATCCTCCCCGCCGCGCCCTTGCCGGAGCTCCGGCCACCGCCGCCTCTTCCGTCCATGGCCACTGCAACAGAACGCCGCCGCGTAATCGTCTATCGCCTCCAGCCTTCTTCCGCTGAGAAGTCAAGCAGGTGGGCCGAGACAGGGCCTATCTGGGCTGCACGGCCCATTGAGAAGTCACGTTGGGCTACTGGCCCATTTAGGGTTACGTACGCCCCGCGAAAGGTGACTTGGCCAGAAGTTTCCTTTCCTCCGCGCCGCCACCCCACTAAAACCCTACCTCCACCATCGCCTCCGCTGTCCGACCCGTACCCCGTCTCATCTGCTCATCCTCCGTTGTCCCGCTTGCGCGTCACCACGAAACCCTAGAATCCGGCGCGGCATGGCGGACGGCGAGGCCTCGGCGTCGGGTTTAGCTGAGAAGCTCGCTGGGCTCTCGGCGGGCGGCAGCGGCGGCGGCGACGAGCAGCAGCCACCTGCTGGGGGCGAGGAGCCGCAGCTCTCGAAGAAGTGCGCCCTTCTTACCTCTTGCGTCGGGTTTTCGTGGTTGGTTTTTCCTGATCGGTGTGGCTTGTTTGATGGTGCAGCGCGAAGAAGAGAGAGGAGAAGAGGAAGAAGCTGGAGGAGGAGCGCCGGCTCAAGGAGGAAGAGAAGAAGAACAAGGTGGAAACAGTTTAATTACTTATCCCATTCGTCTTCATATAAGTATTCATGCTAGTCACTAGTCACGTAAATCCTTTTGATTTGGTTGATTCATGTTTCTCGTCCAAGAAACATTTATTTGTTCTAGCAACTGTAATGCTGGCTGCAATGCCGCAGCTGAAAGTTACGTTTTCGCTGTCTTTGTGGCAAAACTCTAAATAGACATGTGCCTTTGTTGTTGTAGGCAGCGGCTGCTGCTGCCAGTGGAAAGCCCCAGAAGGCATCTGCGGCAGATGATGATGACATGGATCCCACTGTATGTTTTTGTGCCCTGTTCCTTTATTTATGCAATCAATTCATTTATCTTCTATTGCGACGCTTCTGATGTTTCCTCCTGTTGCAGCAATATCGTGAGAATAGAATCAAGGCAATTGGTTCACTCAAGGACGCTGGTGTAAATCCCTATCCACACAAGTTTCAGGTTGGCATATCTGTACCCCATTACATTGAGAAGTACAAGGGCTTGAAAGATGGGGAGAAGCTTGCTGATGTGACAGAATGTTTAGCTGGTAATACCATGTTGTCTAGGGCTGTGTTATTAGCTTCAAGATGCATAGTATCTCATTTATGAACTTGTTTTCACAGGGAGGATCATGAACAAGAGAACATCATCATCTAAGCTATTCTTTTATGATCTTTATGGTGATGGTGTGAAGGTTCAAGTGATGGCTGATGCCAGGTAAAAATTTTAAGCTCAATATGGTCTCAATCTGTCTTGTTTGCTATATGCAACTTGCATTTATGGCATGAGAAGGTTATCAATCACTGCCTGGTGATTAATTTCTATAAACCGACCCTCATCCACTAATCCCTGCAGTTTATAATTCTATAACCTAAATTGTTCCATTTGCTCAGCTGGCTAAATGCCATGAACAATATACGCTTAATTCATTTCATAGAAAGTTCACTGGTAGGCTTGCTTAAATTTTGCACAAATATGTTGGCCAGAAAAAATTTAGAACAAGTTGGAGTTCTAAACCAAACCCTCTCAAGTTGCATAATGAGTTTGTGTATGATCATTATTGGTCTATCATCTACTAGCCCTATGTGGCTGCTTATATGTCATTCAGGTTTGGAATATTCCTTGGACAACATAAAACTGGCCACTTAGCTGTTTTTGAACTTTTTTTGTTACCTGATCAGCTTACTATCCCCTGTGGCCATATCTAGCATATTGCCACAATTGATGTTGAATATCACATTAGAACCAAGAGCCCCATATATACCATATATATTTAATGATATATTATTTATTTAAGATGACGTCTTGTTGATCTTATAAATTATAGAACGTCAGAGTTGGAAGAAACAGAGTTCTCTAGGTACCACTCTGGTGTGAAGAGAGGGGATATTGTTGGTATATGTGGCTATCCAGGTTTGTAAAATCCACATTCTGCTAATAGCTCTATTAACTTTTAATTATAAAGCACGAGTTTAATTCAACTTTTATTGACTTATAGTTAGAAGTTGCTTATTTGCTCATAGGTTAAAGAAAGTTGAATGGGTAGGCTCGTCCAATCTACTCGTGCAATTTCAATAAACCTAAATTTAAGTAAATGTTTTTCTGTCAATGGAGTACCTTTTGAATTTTAAACTAATATTATGTAAGCTTACATACCTGATGGTGCTCTTTTCTTTTTCCCCCCCTGAACAATTACAAAATTGATAAGATGATTGTTCATGTTACTTTGGCTGCATTTCGTACCTTGTTCTCAATTTCTTGAACAGGAATTGTCATTATTGACGAGCAATTACCAAATGATAAGATCATTATTTCTCTGTACTTTCTTTTTGGCTACATTTGACAGTTCAAGGTCTTCTATTTCTTGAATAGGAAAAAGCAATAGAGGGGAGCTTAGTGTATTCCCGCGGAGATTTGTTGTGCTCTCTCCATGTCTTCATATGATGCCTCGACAGGTGGGAATCATAACCTAGTTCAAAAAATATATCAATTATAATTCTAGTGTGAGAAGGAAGGTTGTTGTATGCAGTTAAGGAAATTTGTGAGTTTCATTTTGAGTATCTTCTAAATGTTGTTGGGTTGAAACTCCGTGATGTCCCCTTTTAGTTACCTAATAAGGCCTGTTTGATAATTTAGTTCACTTGAGCGATCATTCTCATAAGTATATAATATTTACGTGTTTAGTATTTATTATTACAGAAGGTTGAAGGAAGTGCGGTACCTGCACCGTGGGCTCCAGGAATGGGTAGGAACATTGAAAATTATGTATTGAGAGATCAGGTTCGCTATCAGTCTTTATACACCTTAAACTTTTACTTTTCAAATAGTAAACCATGAAGTTCAAATGTTGTTAACAAGTGCAAATAGTGCTTTGAGCTGAATTGTTTGTTTTCTGATGATTTCAGGAGACTCGGTACCGTCAGCGGTATCTTGATCTAATGGTAAACCATGAAGTGAGGCATATCTTCAAGACACGATCTAAAGTAGTCTCATTTATCCGCAAGTTTCTTGATGACCGTGAATTTTTGGAGGTAACCACTTGAGATTTATTCTGTTGCAATTCCGTTTGCTTCTGGTACCTGACATTTATGTATGTTTCTAGGTGGAGACTCCAATGATGAACATGATTGCTGGTGGAGCAGCGGCAAGACCTTTTGTCACACACCACAACGAATTAAACATGAGGCTATTTATGCGCATTGCTCCTGAGTTATATCTGAAGGAATTGGTTGTCGGTGGACTGGACCGTGTTTATGAAATTGGAAAACAATTCAGGAATGAAGGGATTGATTTAACACACAATCCAGAGTTCACAACTTGTGAATTTTATATGGCTTATGCAGATTACAATGATTTGATGGAGCTTACTGAAGCCATGTTATCTGGTAAGAAAACGTTCTGTTCCTATCTGAATTAAGTAAAGACTCTCTAACTAATTAGTATTGCAGTAGCGTATGACTTCATTTTTGTTTCGTGATCGTTAGGCATGGTTAAGGAGCTGACAGGTGGCTACAAGATACAGTACCATGCTAATGGAGTTACAAATCCCCCTATTGAGATTGATTTCACACCTCCCTTCAGGTAAGGGACAAGATATTCTTCAAAACACCTGATAACTTTTATTTGTGCTTTTAGTTCTCCATGTTCTTCAGTTGCTAAAAGGTTCCTGTTTTCTTACTGCAGAAGGATAGATATGATTGAAGAATTGGAGGCTATGGCTGATCTCAAAATACCAGATCTATCAAAACACCCAGAGGAAGCAAATATTTATTTGATAAAAGCATGTGAAAAGTATGATGTGAAATGTCCACCTCCCCAGACAACGTCACGGTTGCTTGACAAGGTACAAACACAGCAATCTTATGTTGTTGATAGTATTGGTCTATTGGCAGTATGTTTCGTTGCTCGAAGAAGCACATGTTGAGTCCCTGATTCGCTACATCCTTAAAATGTTTAATTTACCAGTTTTCCATATTGGAAACTGAAACCCAAAGTCTCAGAGATGTTAGCCTAACCTGAATTGTTCAGTCAAAGATGGTTTTGGGGTGTTTCGTATTGACGCGCTTTCTTTTCCTTTGATAGTTAGTTGGCCACTTCCTTGAGGAGACATGCGTGAATCCAACATTTATTATCAATCATCCACAAATAATGAGTCCATTGGCAAAGTGGCATAGATCCCGACCTGGATTGACTGAGAGGTTTGAGCTCTTTGTTAACAAACATGAGGTATACACTGTTTTTCCTTTGAAATTTCTCTGCTACATCTGGCTTCCTTGATGTTGTCTTACAATATGACCTTCAAATGCCTGTAGGTGTGCAATGCATACACGGAGTTGAACGATCCTGTTGTGCAGAGGCAACGGTTTGAGGAGCAATTAAAGGTGTACATTTCGAACCTTCTGCACACCTAAATTCCTTGCATATTGTTTGTTCCTGTTTTAGCCAATGCTAAGCGTTAGGATTTCTCATTTCATCATACATGTGAATGTGTGTGCTTTTAAGTATACCGAACTAAGAAGAGATTACACTGGAAGAATGTGACAAAGAATGAGGAGTCCAAAAGGGAATGAAGCCTTGCACATAGACATTAACCTTTACCTGCATTTGGCTACTTTTTGGTTTTGCTCATTGGACAGTTGTATAATATGTTTATATCATGTGCAGGATCGTCAATCTGGTGATGATGAAGCCATGGCATTGGATGAAACATTCTGTACTGCCCTCGAGTATGGTCTGCCACCGACTGGTGGTTGGGGCTTGGGTATTGATCGTCTGACCATGTTGCTAACAGATTCCCAGAACATTAAGGTTTGACTCCGTCATTTTTTTCCCCATATGAATATATAAAACTTTTGATTTTATTGACATTTAATGGAATATTACTTGTTTCATAAATCTTTTATGCAAACACAGGAAGTTCTCTTGTTCCCGGCTATGAAGCCCCAAGAATAGTTGTCCACAAAGCTGAAATTCACAAAAAAAAAAAGGTATACTTTCTTAACTCTGATCTGTTGGTTTTAGCTGGGTTAAGAATGGCAACTACATGGCATTTGCATTTGCTATACAATCTTTTTTAAAAAAAAAAAAACTGTCATGGTGGCATATTCAACTCAGATCCAAAAGGGTGCATTTTAGGGGTATAGCTTGGAAAGTGTGGAGTTTTTCGAAGTATTGCGTGTTGCGTCTCGGTGTGCCATTATATAAACTTAATGAGCTTCACGGTTTTCTGGACATTGGAGTTGTGAGCTTGCAGTTCCACCTGAAATTTTGAAGATCTTTTTAGAGGGTTATTGCAAACTGGAGTTTTTCCAAGTATTGGGTCTCTGCCGTCGTGTAACTTAGGGCCTTTTTCCCACCCAGAATATATAATCCATCTTGTAATCTAATAACTTAGGGCCTTTTTGTCTCCAGATTATACAAACAGGTCTCAGATTTTAGTCAGATTATAACAATTCACAGGCCAAATTATCATAATCCAATAAGCTTCTCTCGCCCATATTACAGGTTATAAGCTGGATTATATAATCTGGGTGGGAAACAAGCAGGGCCTTAATGACTTAGGCTAGGCAACCTCTTCAGTGTTCTTCAAATTGCAGTTATGAGCTTTCCACTTTAACATTTGAAAAAGTTTCTTCAAGGGCCTAGACATTGGGAGCCTGTAAGTTCTGATAACTAAATTCTGAGTTCTGACCACTGGATTGTTGTGTGTGAAATTATGGACAACTACTTCAATACTATTCATGATGGCCAAATGGTTCTTTTTTGTTCGGGCCCTAGATTACTTGCCTGAATGGGACAGCATGCTTAGCTTCAATCCATTTGCATCATGGAATAACCCTGGAAGTTATAATTGAATACTTCCGGCCATGGCACCCAGCAAACAAATAAGGATATTTCGTTGCTGTTTAATGGCTGCGATACTCTAGTGAGAGATGCATGATTCAATCCGCAGTTATTTTATGATCACTTCATTGCATTCAATGGTGAAAATTTCTAGGCGAGACCATCAGTTGAAATCTGCCGTTATTGTAGGGTTGATGTTTAATCAGCATTTTGAGATTATCTTTAACATGAGTGCTCTTAAAATATTATAAGAATACCTGGCCCTGCTGAGTGTTCTGATGTTTGTGTAAACTTCTCTATCCTTTACTGATTTTAGGACACTGAATTGGATGCTTTTATATTGCAGTTGAATGCAAGTCCAATGCAGTCCGGATTCTACGCCACAGAAGGATATATCAAGTCTGGAGATCTGTAGGGAGCATATACAAGTTTTTGGCATGTGCGTGTGGTTTCCATTTTCGTTAAATTTTGATAATCTTTTGTGTTTACCTTACTTGGCTGGTGGTTTAACCAAATATTGTAACATCAGTGAAGAAAATTCAGTGTACTTAATCGTGGAGTTTGAGAAGCCAGTGGGAGTGATGCAGATATGCAATATACCTGTCTTTCCTTGATATTGTATTGACTTATTATTGGGAAAAAAATGGTGAGATTGTTAGATGATTGCCACCTCGTAAGCATTATCAGGTCACCGACATTCTCTCAAATTGTGCGGCACATGCATCGGCGTTCATTCCATCGATTAATAAGTAATCGCAGTAGTGAAACGTATCTGGCAGGCCTGTGTTCTCTAGAATCGTAGATTAGATATTGTCGTCGGTACGAACCAGGCCACCGTCTCGTGTCTTTTATGAGATGTGTTTGTAGTAGTTAAAGTCAATAATATATATTCACATTCGAGCGTTTGCAGGGCATAGCCGCGATGGAAAGTTTTGTCAGGAAAAACCTATGGTTGCAGAGCTGTTTGAAAGGCACGTAAAAGGCGTCCACTCCGACATAATCCCATCTGATTAGCCCCAGCACCAGCGAATGTGACCCCAGATGCACTCGTGGGGCGCTGTGTTACGTCCTTTGTTTTGGAGTCTGTCGCTGCAAAAGATGAAAGTTCCTCACCCGCACATTTGGCGGCACCGCACTAGTTTACAGTTGTCGGAGTCCCAGCACGTAAAGCTCGGGTGCTTTCCGCGCTGGCCGAGCACGTCAAGCACCGAAGCACGTCACGTCTGACGCCAGCCAACGAACTCGATGTGTGAGCACTGTGGTTTTGGAGTTGGAAGTACGTGCGTGTTAGCATCAGGCCATTAGCTAACACACGTCATGCATTTTGGTTGTTGTACTAAGCAGAGGAGAGGATGTTGAAAGGTCGTGGCAGGGCAGCGGGGAAGGGCGAGTCGTCGAAAAACGTGGTTTCCTGCACGGGCGCCCTCGCTGAGGCAAGCTCAATCGGCCCCAGGACCGGAGCAGATAGATCGGATCGGAGATCGGGACGCCTGCCTGCCAGTTTCAACGACGCGCTCGCCGTGCGAGAGAAGAAAGGCAGGGCCGGGTCACGCGACGCCACATGTGCCGCACGCACGCGCGAGTGCTGCTGCCTTGAGCTTGGGAGCGCGGTCCGAATATGCCCCGGCGCGCGGCGTCGGATATGCGGAGCTTCCATTCCACACGCCGGCATCGCCACCCAAGCGCGGGCGACGGACGGGGTGGGCGCCGCACGCGCACCACATGGAGAAAAGCGACGCGGAACAGGTCGAGAGAGAGAGAGAGAGAGGTGCGCAGCTGATGCCGCCGTGAACTGGAACGAGGAACACGTCGGTCGCGGCGCATCTCGGGTGCGCGATCGTGCGTGGCTGTCACCGACCGTTCCTTTTCCTCGCTCGCTTTTCGGTTGGTGGAGGCGATCGATTCGACGGCGTTGCCATCCAGCTCCACGACCCGTCCCCGTCGGATCCGCCGGTATCACACATACTCCCAGTTCACACCTGAAACGTGATCGCTGCTGCCGGAGCGCTGGCGTCTCACCTTTGACAGCAACAACCTCGTTAATTAGCCGCCGATTAGCGGTGGGTAACCACTTACTTAAGACCTAAGAGTAGTTATTAACTTAATTAACTAGGTTCCTCGTGGCACATGCCGCGGACGATAACACCTAGGCTAGGTGTGGTTATCTTATCTGTAAATGAACTGGAGGTAGGACGAGTAGAAAACCAGCGACGGTCCCAGGAAAAACAAACAAACCGGCAACGGCACGCGGATCTCGTGTGCATGCATAATAACCGGTTCAATATGCACACAACTTTTTTGTTATGTTATTATTTTATTATTATACAAGGGTAGCTAGCTGCTAGTAGCTCGAAAGGAACTGGACTCGAGCACACATGGCGAACACGACTCGATAATTGCCACGATTTGATCTCGACGACAGGAGAAAAAAGAGAGCCTATCCCCGACCCCGCATCGTCATCGGCTAGCTACGGTAAGGTATGCCTATAAGGCCGGCCTCGGCACCCCACCCTTCTCCTTTCGCTCCTCCTCCTTCCTATTGGCGTTCCCTCCTCCACTCCTCCTCCTCCTCGCCGTCTCGCCGCCCCGTCCCCGCATCGCCATCGCAGCCTCGCCCGAGTCCGCGAACCAGCCGCCTCGACTGCGCGCCGCGCCGCCGTAGGACGACGCGCCCCGCACGCGCGGAATTGACAGCAGCAACGGCGGCGCCGACGATGGAGGCCGCCGAGATGGAGGCCGCGCAGGCGGCAGCCGCGGCCGCAGAGCAGGTCATCAGCAGCAGGGGAGGCTCCGTGCTCGGCAAGAAGACCATCCTCAAGAGCGACCACTTCCCGGGCTGCCAGAACAAGCGCCTCTCCCCGCAAATCGACGGCGCGCCCAATTACCGACAGGTTCGTTCGCCTCTCCTTCACATCCTCTCGTTTTGGTCCTCACACCGCTCAATCCAAACCGCCTCTATGCGATTTCGGGATGACGCCGAATTCAATTGCCGTGCTCTGTTAGTCCTCCTCCGGGATTATCCAATCGCATTCCCTGCTTTCGTGAAAAAAAGAACTGTTCCCTTACTTGTGTTTCCCTAATGATTCTATCTGGCGCATGTGCCTGCGCCAATCACAGCTTCCGCGTCAACTGCTTAATTCTCGGGCATGTTTTCTTTATTATTTCGTTAGTAATGATTACCAACAATCTATCTAGCCATCAGTTCAAAATCGCGTAACATGTGTTTAGGTGGCTTTTTTATGATACAAACAACTTTGCTGATTCTCAGTTGCTTGGAAGCTAATTTATTGTTTATCTCTCGGTTGGTTGAAAATTTTCAGTCATTTGAAGATTATTACACACCCCTAGACTGCATCCCTGTCATGGCACTAATCTCACCAATGTACTATGTGTACGTATTGCTCGTAGATGGGGGAAAAAAATAAAGTACGGACTTGCTACGTGGACAGCTGCAGGAACTACATACGTGCTGTTTTATTTCGCAAAATAAATGCCACTATATATAATGTTGGTTTAAGAAGGATCCAATGCTTATGAATTTTAAAAGTACGATTTTGTGCTGCTCTAGTTTCCTTTTCAGAGGGCCCTTCAGTTTCACATTTGGTTCTCTTGACGTTTTGTGTTTTTGTCGTTTTATCTTCCTAAATCAGGCGCGAATGTAAAATACAACTAACGGATATATGTTGTACGGGCTCTTTGCCCCACTTTTTCTTCTTAATATAATGGTACGCAGCAGTGTTCGAGAAAAAAAATTCTTTTGACGTGGGCTCTTACCATTTTTAAAATTTGACCCAGAAGTCATTTCGTGAGGATTAACAAAAAAGTTTTTTTATTAACTGCTGTTACCATTTTTTTCTGTCAGGCTGGATCCTTGCGCGTGCATGGTGTTGCAATGCCGACAATGGAAGGAATTGCTAATGTGCTAAATCATATTGGAGCAAAAAAGAAGGGAAAGCAAACGAGGGTTCTATGGCATAGTCTCCGGGAGGAACCGGTAAGAGCACTAACCTCATAAACTAGATTTCTCAAGTTGCCACCCTATCTAGTTACACTTCAATAAATGAAGACAACTTGAAAAGAGAGTGAGCCTTTTTTCTCTAACTAAAATGAACAACTCTCTCTCTCTCTCTCTCTCTCTCTCTCTCTCTCTCTCAATATTCACTTTTCAGATTACATATATGACATCAATGCCTAGGCCATATGTCATTTATAAAATTCAAGTGTGTATACCATTTCGTTTTTACAGAGCAGTTCTGCATCTCCGAATAGGATGTACCATATTTTCTTTGTCTTTTCTGTTTCTCATGGCAACTACTAATTTGTGTTTCTTTTGCCAACTAATGGTATGCAGGTTATCTACATCAATGGTCGCCCCTTTGTTTTGCGAGATGTTGAAAGGCCCTTCTCAAACCTTGAGTACACGGTTAGCTTAGGTCCCTGACTTCTGTAAAGATTACTCACTCATTGCTGTGATCATATATCGTACATTGTTCGTTGCATTGTTGTGATCATGTAGTCCATGAATCTAATAAGCCCCAAGCCATTGGTCCTGTAAAATTTTTATGGTGGAAGTTATGATGCTGCGATCCTGTTATTGTGAGATCAAAGCAATTATATTGCTTTAATTTAAGGAATTGCGACGTACCCTGATGTAGAGTGACTTTCCTTGGAAATCTCCTAATAATTGAGTGCTTTGTCAAATACTTACATAACTCTATATTAATATTTTGTTTCAGCTAAATACTGACAAGTGTTTGTTGTTAGATCACAAAACCAAAGCATATTGTCTGTTTCTAGGTATGTTGTTTAGTTGGAAAGCTGAAACATCTCGAGAAGTATTTTTGTCCTGAAAAGAATGAATTGGAATATAAGACTCATTAGGTTAAGTCACTGGTCATCTATTTTCTTTTAGTCACTGTTAGTGATCCTGGGTATCCTTATAGGGAATTAACCGGGAGAGAGTGGAGCAGATGGAGTTTCGCCTTAAAGAAGACATTCTGCAGGAAGCTTCAAGGTACATCAGTTTCAAACTTGCAATGCAAACTATATTATGCCCATATTATTATTAAGACATCTCTCGTTCTGGAATATTTGATTGAGCAGATATGGGAATAAGATCCTAGTGACCGACGAGCTGCCAAGTGGTCAGATGGTGGACCAGTGGGAATCAGTAGTATCTGATACAGTGAAGACTCCCCTTGAGGTAACATATTTTTCATGTTTTCTTTTCATTTGCTTATTTGGTCCATTTCAGAAAACTTGATTCCTTTATAGGTCTATGAGGAGTTACAACATCAAGGATACCTTGTTGATTACGAACGTGTTCCAATTACGGATGAGAAAGCACCAAAGGAAGGAGATTTCGACAACCTGGTTAGTTTCATGTGCTGCTGTTGAACTTGCCAACTACTGCCAGTATCTTCTCATTCCATTTGAGGAAAAGTTTAGGTATTTACCATGTCTTAGCAGGTCCAGGGTGTCTGCATGACTTGAGAATTGAGATATTTGTGGCAGCCTTGTTTTTTATGTTTTTAAACTGTTCCTTGGAAACGATCTGGACACACTTTGCCACACTTCATAGGAAGAACATTTGGCGCTCAAGCTATCTACAGACATTCAGTTGCAATCTATGAAAAATGCAGGATTTAGTGACCTTTGTCCTGTTGTAGCGAGCCGATTGTTTTATATCAAATTAAATTTTGTTGTATTTAACAGGTATACCGTATCTCCCAAGTTGACTTGGAAACAGAAATTGTGTTTAACTGTCAAATGGGGAGGGGACGGACAACTACTGGTATGGTTATAGCTACGTTGGTTTACCTAAATCGGATAGGAGCTTCAGGTGAGCACATGTTAATTTGGTTGCATTTTTTATTGCTTTTTGTTATCAGTGTAGCACTGATTGAGATTTGGGAAACAGTAGCCTGCATACAGTCATGCTGGGAACTGACATGTGGTCTTTTGGCATTTCGAACTGATGGAAACTGATTCTGCATAAAGTATACTGCATTTTGCTGTATGTTTGTCACATTTTATGTGTACAATTTGAATTTTTGCTGCAGGTATCCCACGGACAAGTTCGATTGGAAAGGTCTTCCATGCTGGAAATGATGTAGATGACTATATGCCTAGCACAGAAGAGGCTATACTCAGAGGAGAATATGCTGTCATTAGGAGTTTAGTTCGAGTCCTTGAGGTAATGACCTGAATGTATTTATTTCTTTTACTCTTTTCTTTTATATCATTTCTCTGACTATGTTTGTGATTTTATATTTGTGCAGGGCGGTGTTGAAGGCAAAAGACAAGTTGACAAAGTTATTGATAAATGTGACACTATGCAGGTAACCATGTTTTTAAAATATGCTCTGAGTGCTAGCTATTTATTTGAAGCAAATCTATTATGTTCGTTCTTGTTTATGACTGCATGTCATTGTGAACAGAACTTGAGAGAAGCTATTGCAACATACCGCAATAGCATTCTTCGGCAACCTGATGAGATGAAGAGGGAGGCATCACTTTCCTTCTTTGTGGAGTACTTGGAACGCTATTACTTCCTAATATGCTTTGCTGTCTATGTGCACTCAGTGAGCTCTGCTCACCCGACAACATTTTCTGTAGAAGTTAGTTTTTCTGATTGGATGAGAGCAAGGCCCGAACTTTACAGCATTCTTCGAAGGTGAGATATGACACTTTACTGTTCAAAAAGCCAGCAGTATATACAATCGTCTTGGAAAAGCAGCTCCCTTGCACGCATACTTGGATGTAAATGGAAATGTTACTCTTTTGTTTTTTAAATAACATGGTACAGCTCGTGGAAGCTAGTGTGATGTCTTTGTGCTGGCTTTAGCAACTGCTTATAACATCCACTATAGGGAACTTCAGTATAAAAGCACTGATAGGACCAATTCATTGCGTAAAACACTAATAAAACACTACCTTCCTGTTTAAAGTGCATCAGTTCCAATGCTATCTGTTTAAAGCTTTGTTAAGGTTGCATTGTGGTGACAGTCAACATTGCCACACAGAAAATCTGTTTCAAATATTACCACTTAATAAAAAAAATCTTGTCTCTTGTTGCATGATCATTTGATATAGCAAGGAAGCATTCAGCAATGCGATCTAGAATATGCTGTTTTCTAACTGTACCACCTATTTTTTGCTTAATTTTTTGGCCTCTTGTTTTTCTTTTAGATAATTTCTGGCCTTTTGTTGCATGATCATTCGATATAACAAGGAAGCTCACTTATCTACATTGAAATTTTTGCAGGCTACTGAGGAGAGATCCAATGGGTGCTCTTGGCTATTCAAGCTCAAAACCCCCGCTTACAAAAATTGTTGAGTCTTCTAATGGACGTCCACATGAGATGGATGTTGTCGCTGCCATGAGGAACGGAGAAGTTCTTGGGCGTCAAACTGTCTTAAAAAGTGACCACTGCCCAGGCTCCCATAACCTAAATTTGCCTGAAAGAGTAGAGGGTGCACCGAATTTTCGGAAAATTCATGGATTTCCAGTCTACGGTGTTGCAAATCCTACGGTTGATGGTATTCGGGCTGTTATTCAGCGCATTAGTACAAACAAGGGAGGGCGACCAATACTATGGCATAATATGAGAGAAGAACCAGTTATCTACATAAATGGAAAGCCATTTGTGCTGCGTGAAGTGGAAAGACCTTGCAAAAATATGCTGGAGTACACGGTATGCACCATCAGTTTGCTCAATGGTTTTTGTGATTGTGATTAGGTTGCTCATAATTTTTTGTATTAATATGATCAAGGATTTCAGAAGTTTGTATTACATGGGCATTTGTATGCTTTTCTCCTTGTTTTAGTTGTATGCAATTTAAAAATCATTATAAATTGATGTGATAATATGCACCAAGAACTTGGCTAGTTATCCTCATTTACGCTAAGTCTTCATTCAGACAACTATTATCTAAAGGCTGTCCAGCGAACTTGTGCCTATTCTTGTTGTATGAAAAGAATTCTCTTATTTATTCATATTTGTAAAATCATGTACTTATTGATTATAATACCTAATGCTCTAATAGTCTAATTGATATATGGTATCAGGGAATTGATCGCGATAGGGTGGAACGCATGGAAGCTCGGCTAAAGGAGGACATTTTACGAGAGGCAGAACGGTATGATGGAGCGATAATGGTTATTCATGAAACTGAAAGTGGTGAGATCTTTGACACATGGGAAAATGTGGACAATGATGCTGTTCTGACTCCGCTGGAGGTATACAAACATTTGGAGTGTGAAGGCCTTCCGATCAAATACGCACGGGTGCCAATTACTGATGGTAAAGCCCCCAAAAGTTCAGATTTTGACACAATAGCCTTAAATGTTGCAGCTGCTAGCGTGGACACTGCTTTTGTTTTCAATTGCCAGGTACTTCTATTCATTTCATTACTGGGGTAGTATTCTACATTATAGATAAGCAACGGATTGACTATTGATTTGTGAGAAAGGCTTCAGAAACATAAATTTTGACTTTGTGGTTTTTATAGATGGGCAGGGGCAGAACAACTACAGGCACTGTGATTGCTTGTCTGCTGAAACTTCGAATTGATCACGGCAGGCCTATTAGAATTCCAGCTTGTCAAAATAGCCAAGAAGATGACGATGATGCTGGTTACTCAAGTGAAGTAGAAACAACAGACCACAATGGTGACCTGAATTTAGAATCATGGAAACCTCGCACTTTGACAAAACTACTTTCCGGACTTGGAATTAATGACATCCTTCTGCTGCGAAAAATTACACGATTATTTGACAATGGAATTGAGTGTAGGCAGACTCTGGATGCTGTTATTGACCGTTGTTCAGCCTTGCAGAATATTCGTCAGGCTGTTTTGCAGTATACAAAAGTAATCAATCAACAACATGTGGAGCCTAGAGTTAGGAGGGTTGCATTAAATCGAGGGGCTGAATATTTGGAGAGATACCTCAAATTAATTGCATTCTCGGCATACCTTGGGAGTGAAGCATTCGATGGTTTCTGTGGGCAAGGAGAAGCGAAGATCTCATTTAAAGGATGGCTGCAACAGAGGCCGGAGATTCAGACCATGAAATGGAGCATAAGACTGCGACCTGGACGTTTCTTCACTGTACCTGTAATTATCTTCCTTTATTGTCATTAAAACCTCATCGTTTGCACCATTGATGAAATAACATTTACAAATATTTGCCTGTGCAGCAGGAGCCTAAAGTAACATATCCTCCTTCACAAGGTGATCAAACAATGGAAACCGTTGTCAAAGCTCGCAATGGTTCTGTTCTGGGGAAGGGATCAATACTCAAAATGTACTTCTTTCCAGGACAGAAAAAGTCAAGCAATGTGAATTTCCGAGGTGCACCACATGTTTTTAAGGTATTGTTATGTAACCTAAAAAATCTTGCTTTGGATCGCACACAATTGTTTCATCTAGTTATTCTTATCCCTGTTTAAATTTGTCAGTTGAAGTTACTTTGCTAATCAAACTTCTTTACTATCATACCTTTGCTTTGAAATTTCTCATGGACAAATATTTTGTACTAGTTCTTAGTCCTCAATTACATTATTTCATTCACAACTGGATTTTCAGATTGAGAGTCTTGAATCTTTATGTTAGATTCTATGCTGAAGTACATCATCCAGTGCTGGCCAGTTATAAGTTTAAAAAGAACTCCAACCTAGGAGGAACTAGGTGGCACTGTAAAGAAGAAAAATTAGGCACCCAAATTCTTGTTGAAGAGACTCAGAGTTGGGTGCTCTAGCCTTATAGGCAAACAGCCACGCCCTCAAACAACTGAGCCTAGCTCAGTTCCTTGCAAATTATGTTTCCGAATTTCTTTTGAAGTGTCAGCCTGAGTAGAAACAAGCTTATGCATTGGATGTCTGTTAGTTTTTTCTTTCTTATTCTTTGAGGATCAATGCGTAGCCTCTTGATTATTTAGTTTTGACACATTAGTCATTTTAAGCCCTAGTGTGCAAGTATGTTTTTATCGATCTGTGTTTTACTCAAGGGGAAAAAATATAGCAGATTAAATGTGCCAATAAGTAATAAGGATTCCTATTCAGTAAGATTGTGCCAAAATTGTCATCACTTGACAGTTTCCATCACAGGCCAACAGAGTTAGCAAGGCTGCACCCCCCCCCCCCCAATTGTGTTCACAACATTTGAAAGCTTAAATTGATGGACACAGTCATTCATCCTTACCTTTCCTCTAATGATCCTGAAAGCTGCACAATTTTTCTAAATCGAACTTTTCTCAAATCAAATTGCATAGAAAGCAGGACAGAATATGGCGTTGTCAACATATTCCACAGCCTTGTCAATACATTCCACAAGACTCAATGTACTCTGAGGTTATGGTAATCATGTGTACTGTGCTGATTTGCCTTTGTTCCATCCCAACCCTTCACCGGGTGCTAGTAGCTGGGTCATGCCTCTCGTCATCCCCTCATAGTGTATCATGTGACCTTCCCTCCTAGCTAACCAGTGTCCAAGCCATGCTCATGCGGGAATGCTGCTGAGTCTGTCAAAACTGGCTATACATTTTTTTTATAAAAAAAAAACTAGTGAATTCTCCTGTGTGTGCCCTCCTCTCAGGTCTCGTGCTGATGGCCTTCATGTGCCCCTCAGTTGCAATTCCTTTTGCAATCCCCTCGTGCTAATGGCCTTCATGTTCCCCTCAGGGTGTTTCAGGAAGATAAAGATTATAGGGAGTATAAGGGGAGTTGTTTTGATCATTGTGCTTTTTTAATGGTTGTGCAAAAATCTATAAGAGATAACTTAGAGTGGTATTAGATAGAGGCATATTACATCATAACTAGTTCTGACTGATATTTATTACTACCAATCAGGTGGCTCTATTTACAGTAATTGTCAATTTTAAATCTGATTTTAGCAAGGAAGGTGTAATTAAAGGAACATAACTAAATGTTTTAGCATAATCTTACCACAGGTGGATGGCTACCCTGTGTATAGCATGGCAACACCAACCATTGATGGAGCGAGTGATGTTCTTTCATATCTGGGATCTAAAGATACATCTGGAAGAAGCAGTGCTCAAAAGGTCATCTTGACGGACCTTAGGGAGGAAGTGGTTGTTTACATCAAGGGAACACCATTTGTTTTGAGAGAACTAGACCAACCTGTTGATACTCTGAAGCATGTTGGCATTAGTGGTCCCATGGTGAGAAGCAACCTTCCAATTATTCAACTACCCTTCTTTGTGGCAGTCCTTAACCATCTTCGTGCAGGTGGAAGGCATTGAGACAAGGCTAAAGGAGGATATACTCACTGAAATTAAATTGCTTGGTGGTCGGCTACTTCTTCATCAAGAGGAATTCAATGCAGCAACAAATCAAAGTAGTGTGGTAGGTTATTGGGAACACATAGATATGGAAGACGTGATGACACCTGCTGAAGTGTACAAAACATTGAGCAGTAAGGGGTATTGTATTGACTACAAAAGAATACCTCTCACCAGGGAAAGAGAAGCATTAGCTGCTGATGTAGATGCAATACGATCATTAATCGATGAGTATGCACTGCAATCCTCAAATTTACTTGCCAAGTTACATGATACAATACTCACTCTTGCATCTCTACAGATCTGCTAGGTACTATCTCTTTATTTCGCACACTGGATATGGCGGTGTTGCTTATGCAATGGCCATTACCTGCCTGGGACTGGGTGCAGATGCGAAGTTTGTCATGGAGCAAACAGCAGAAACACACTTTGTATCAACTTCTCTTACAAAAAATGTGTCCATCAAGACCTCCACTGACATAGCCTTTAGGCAGGGTGACTACCGTGACATATTAAACCTTACTAGAGTGTTAGTACATGGCCCTAAGAGCAAACGAGAGGTTGACACAGTTATTGACAGGTATTGTGGTATAACTTTTGTCTGCTATTTTAACTTTGCTTTTATATAAACTGAAAAACACAATTGTGGCTGTCTACATTTTTCTGGCTATTAATTCCCCGTTGATTTGATCCATCTCATTGTTGCATTTTTCTGACAATTAATTTCTCCCACGAAGGTGTTCTGGTGCCGGTCATTTGCGGGAGGATATCCTGCGTTACAGGAAGGCACTGCAAGATTGTTCACATGATGATGATGACGATGAGGAACGGTCTTACCTTTCTGACATGGGTACAAAAGCTTTGAGGTATGTTTAGTTTGTTTCAACTGTGGGGTTTGATTTTCTGTACCCATCATGTATTCTATTCTCACTTTATTTTCAATCTCAAGATAAAAGTCCCGCATTAATATCATCTCATTGAAAATAAGTGCTTGATCACTATTCAATATATTCAAAACAGCCTAGTTCAGGGACCATGCCACTATTCCTAGTCTTATTTGCATGCCGCTATACTTGTTCTCTGTGATTGTATCAAACCACGGCCAGTTTGATAAAGTACAATGCTGAAATGAACATAGAGTAAAATGTTTGTGTTCCTTCAGTTTAATTGATGTTACAGCAGGGGGCCACGTTTAGATGTAGTCATCATGTGTGCTTCCGAGGAAATTTGGTACTTTAGGAAGTTATAATCTGGTAATTTGTTTGGTTATATAGTGCTGCATGATACCGCCTTTTCAACTCTGACAGCGTGCTAGAATGGCATTATGCTGATTAAATGTTTTGGTTAGCTGTTCCCAAATTCTCCAGTACCTGCTTTAATCCACATCTTGCTTTTCATATGGTATTTATGACAGAAAATCCCTTGTTGCAGGCGTTACTTCTTTCTGATCACGTACAGGTCCTACCTCTATGGTACACCTTCGCGCGAAGCAACATTTACATCATGGATGAAGGCTAGGCCTGAACTAGGTCACCTTTGTGATAATTTGAAGCTGGATAAATAGGTTACCTTTATCAGGATATAACTGTAGAGTTGTGGGCCGTCTTTGGACTGATTCACCTAGAGGTTCAGCTATAAAGAAGATCAAAAGAAAGGCTAGGGAGTGTGTTCTCCAAAAGAAGAAAAAGCTAGGGAGGAAAAGGTGTTTGCCAGCTTATGTTGTCTTTAGTAGGCATTGTACGAAACTTGTTGGTGTTAATTGACACCAGCAAGAATGTATATAGTGTTAAGCATATTGTAGGGAACAGAACAGTTTAGTATTGTTTTCCTTTTAATGATTATATATGCATGTCATTATCATGTATGTCTTGATAGCGTAGGTGTGCTGCTTCGACAACTCTGTGAATTCTCGGTGCATCAACTAAAGTACCAATCTGTCTTTGCGTTCCTCAAACACTCAGAAGTCAGAACAATTGCTTGTCGTCGCACTAAACGAAGGTTAACTTTGAAAAACCTATAGCCATTTTTACTGTTGCGTGAAACTATATTAATAATATATTTTTTTGACATGCTTCAAAGTACTTCTGGGTTTTACTAAATTTAATGAAGAACCCAATACAACACACCCTCGCACCCCCATTAATTCATTCTTAAGAAAATTAAACATTTGATTGTTTGCAATTATTTTGCCTTGGAGAACATATTTAGTGTAACAAAAAGAGGGGCTTGAAATTTACATCGTGCGATCCCATGTATAATTTCTTTTTTCCTTCATATTTCGTACGATGCAAATTTGTATTTCGTGCTAATCAGTGTTGTCACCTCCCATCTATTTAATTAGAGTACAAATTGTATATGCTTCAGTTGACTGAAGTTATAGTCGATGAAAGCTTTACCAGAATTAGGTAACGGGGCCAGAACTGCATAAGCCGATGAAGTTTATTGCAACTTCGTCTCTCCTTCAAAACACCACGCCTTCGTTTGTGACATCTTGTAAGGTTTAACTGACAAACGTTACCCCTCAATCCATTGCCTATTTTGAGTTGATAAAAATGCAACATTGTAATTGGAGGGGTCATCGACATGCCTTGTTTCCTCACATGGACACGTTCAACATGCGCTACATTCCCCTCCAAATTCGCAAGCTATCCAAAGGGTGGCGAAGGCGGACGTCTTTGCTACCGGCATCGTCACCGCCAATGAGGAGTCCAAGCGCCACTAGCAAGAGATGGTTCACCACATGGTGCAGCCGTGACAAAGTGGAGAAGAACATCTCGTAGTCTCGTTCCTTGCCTACATGGAACGATGTGTGACTGTGACCTGCTGAGGTTAACGTTAGACATGGCCTGTAATCTCGTGTTCGGATTCTCGCATGATCCCGTCATCAGCGTGCTGGAAACTGATGAGCACGTTGGAAGCTGGGCCGGAGAAGAAGATGTGTGGCAATTGTAGAAAAATGCAAGGCCAACAAGTTCAGAGACGGTAGCTTGACCGACTTGTTTTCTTCATTATTCCGATAGGAAGACGCCGCCAGACCAAAGATGAACCTAAACCTATTGCTCGCCACCCTATGCCACGGAGACCGCAACTGTGTCCTTGCATGCAAACGGGCTCATCAATAGTGTACCTGCACAGAGCCTCGTGTGACCCTCTCATCCTGATCAACACGTGACGTACTGCCAAACGGGCACGAGGTGAAGGCAGGCGACAAGACAATGGCTTGCCACTATTCCATTTTGCAAGATGAAGAGCATGTGGACCGAGGACTGTGCGGAGTTAGTCCGAGAGCGGAGGGTCGTCGAGGACAGCATGTTGTGGTTTGAGTCGCCTTACAAGTTTGCCTCGTTCAATGCCACGTCGCGGATATGCTCGAGTAGAGGGATGGCATTCGCAAAGAAGAAGGTCATAACAATCAACTTCATGTCGACATTGTACTATATCATGTTTTCACGGCGAAGTTGTCCATCATACTTCCTTTCCTTATAGAAATTTTGCTCAACCCCTTCATTTTATTCATACCAATTTACACCTTATCATAAATTGCCTGAGATTTTCCAATTTCATAGTCAAGTTGTAGATATTTTTATATGTTCTATAACTTAGCTATTTCTTAATGTTACAATAAGCCTTCATATTTTGTATTCTACAATATAGGATACTTATATTGCATTTATAGTTTCTGTAGTTGCAATAGTTGTATCGTATGTTGCAATACTCATTATGTAGTGTTGAAATTGTTATTCACCTACATTGGAATAGCAATTTTGGTGGTACAGATTTCTTTATCCTTTCATGACGTTGTTACAAAAATATACTTATATATTTCAACCACAATTTTTGTTTGTTGCAATAGTTATTTGCATTATGCTTGCAATGGAAAAAAAGTAATTGAGGTAATCACAAAATATCAGTTAATTAATAAGGATATATCTCTTCTTTACATAAGCCATGAGACCATTTCAAAATTTTATTTATCATCGTTACAATTTTTTTTCCCACATAAAGTAAGAAAAGAAAGATAGTGTTAAAACTCTCATTTCCAAAGCTTCAAATATTCTAAAAAATTCAGGATTTTCTGCTAAATCTGTGTGTATAATTATAGATTCTAGGTTTTGAAAGGTATTGTTTGACAGAATATAATGAAAAATGATTTTCTTAAGAAGAAAGATAGGGTGAGAGTGCAACAAATGGAGTAGTCAGTTGGCAAATTTCACTTCATTTTATACATAGATAATTGTAGTTCCCAATCAAACCATTCAATTTAATGAAACTTATGACACATTTTTAAGCAAAGTCAACCAATTTGAAAAGTGGAAACCATGCTTACTAAAATAAGGTTCCGCCATGCTCTTGGGTTCCTTCATCTTTGCCATGTGAGGGATGGCAATTTTGTATTTATATTACTAGATTCGGTGAAAACATGTTTCAATAGGGTTAGAATGATAATGAATGTCTCAATGTTGCGGTTTTGTGTTTGTGTAGTGTATACTATTTGCTGAAACCTTTCAACCACCTTTGTAGTCCTGCTATTAGTGTACATCATCAACCTTTTATACATGATATAAGAAAAAAGAGGAAGGAGAGCATCTTTGGATAGAGAACCAGAGACAGGTGCAACAATGTCCACGTGTGTCCAAGAGATGTTGCGCTACACTATGAAATAAGATAAAATGAAACAGACGAAGAGGAAGTATGTTCAGTATAGATAGGAATGAAAATTAATTACCTCCAAACCAAAATATCAAGTGCACTTTACTAAAATAAATAGCCAGAAATAATAAAAAAATAGTCGGATTTCCAGATCTCGCTCTAATAGTAAAGTGCTGATAGCGCGTAGGTTTCCGCCCCTGACAGTATTCCGGCTGACGTTATCGTCGACGGTGAGGCCGCGTCGCCTCTAGTGGGGCGTGGCCGCCTCCCCCGCACGCCACATCGCCTCCGTACGTCGGTGGCCGGTGACGGGCCGGCCATGGGCGCAACGTCGCGAGCAGCGTGGGTGGGCTTCCATCGACCTTGGCTCATGCCCGTCGTTGACGGAATGGCGACCGGTGCTCAGGCATGGTTTTCCAGCCTGCCTGTTCGTCGTCGACGCTAGTGAGAGGAGGCAGGGGAAGGGAGGTGGCGGCCCGGTGCAACGAGAGGACGTTGCCACACGGTCCGGTGCTGCGTGCTTAGGCGAGATGGGGAGACGACGTACCGCACATCTGGTTGCAGTACTGACGATGAGCCGCGCCGGAGCCGACGGACGTCTGGCTCGTGAGTAAGAGCTCCTCCGGCCCCTTCAGCTTGTGGCGAGAAGGCACATGCTATTGGTGTCTGGACCTGGTTCCAAAGCCGCGGTGGAGTGAAAAGGTGTGGTGGCTGTGCGTTGCGCGCATGCCAAACAAGTGCCGGAGGGGAGAAAATGAAGCTGCAGCCTGCAGAGGAAGAAATGGAGCTGGACTGGGAGAGAGAAGAACGGGGCGCAGTGAGGAAGAGAGAAGGGAATGTGGCGGAGTGAAGGAGGAAGAAATATGTGGATGGAATGTGTTCACATGACCATGTCTGTTAGCTTTTTGGAGATTTGTACAAAAGTACCTTTACTTTTATGTATTTTCAAACTAACCTTTGTACTACTGGTGAGCACGATGCTTTTGTAATTTTGCAAAAAATCCCCTTTAGCGTATGTATATATGGATTGAAATAAAAATATATATGGACCATGTTCTTTCTTCAAGTGTCATGCAGCTGATTGACTCATGTTCGGCCTTCGGGTCCGCGTATAGAGCTAAGGCCTACGAAACGTGAGTGCGTGAAGTCCAGCACGTTACTGGGACAAACAAGACCAATGGATGTCTAGCGTTCTGCAAATCAAATTTGTGCATCTTCAACAACACACTCAGACTCAACAGTAACAAACTACCTTTGTTTTCCGTGCGCAGCGGAGAGCGTGCAAGCCTGCCTAGTACTTCTATCTTCCCAAGATTAGTGCTCTGAAGCATAGGACCCACCCTTGATTTCTACGGACCAGATTATTCTCTCTCGGCTCCTTTTATGTCCAGACTCTTCGGCTTGCATCTCTTTTTCTCCTCCGGCCGCGCACTCCTCCCCGCAGCCGCACGGCGAAAACCCTAGCGAGCAAACCACCAAAGCAGCGGCGCTTGGCGGCGGGAGCCATGGCGGACGAAGAATATGAAGCCGACATGGGGTTCGATCTTTGCCTCCTCCCTCCCCTCCTTCTCTCGTGCTTATTCTGTCTGATTAAGCAAAGGTTAGCAGCGCTGAGCTAGGGTTTCGATAGGTACAGTCTTTGCCAATCGTAGAAGGCACGAATAAACCTTCTCCCTGTGTCTTTTGGCAGCATTTCGTTTGGCGGTTATTGATTTAGAGCTCCTCGTGGCGGTCAAAGCGAATTTCTTTGATTCAAGAGGGCTTTAGGGGTGGGGATTGAAAAATCGGCTGCCTTGGTATTGCCTTTTATTGGAATTAGGTCGGTTTCAAGGTGCCTTCGGTAGTTAGTTGATGTGACTATTTTCCTCGATGAGTTGAGTAGTTGCTCTCTGCCGGGAACTGTGAAATGCATGGTTCCTTCCCAATCAAGGGTGAGTCTTGTATCTTTTTGTTTGTTCGGAATGTAAGGGTGTCACATCGGCTTCTCTGAAGCTGTGATTCAAATTGGAATAAGAGAGGGTGGTTCATGTTCTAGGCTTAATCCCAACATACTTGATGTGGGATGGTTATAAATTAGACATAATAAATTGGTGGCTCAAAATTGTGTTCCGGGTGCCGTAGTCACTATGCATAGTATCATAGTGCACAATTACATGAACTAAAAGGGGTGGAGATTGAATTCAGCATCGGATACCAACGTTTTGTACCTCATATATCACTCAAATATCTATTGTTACATGCTAATGTTGGCTTATTTTGTTTCAATAAATTTAGCATCTTACACTTCTCCATTTGTGATGTAGATACGAGGATGAGCCCGTAGAACCTGAGATTGAGGTACATACCCGTTGCTGTTCAACTTTTATGGACCATCTTCATGGCTCCCATATTCTTCTTCTGAGTGTTCCTCTAGAGTTCCATATTGGTCCTCTAGAGCTCTATATTTGCTCTCTGGGCTCCCATATTCGTCTTCTTTCTCTTAGAGTCCTATATTCAGCCTCTATCTTGTTATGGTAAGCATATACGGATACAACACCGATACAACTACTTTTCTTCTGTTGGATAGGAGGGGGCTGAAGAAGAGCTTGAGAATAACAATGAGGATGCCACTGATGATGTCATAGAGGGTGAAGAAAAGGAACAGGAAAAGACTGAGCGCACACGCAAAACGTCAAAATATATGACGAAGTATGAGCGTGCACGAATCCTGGGTACAAGAGCTTTGCAGATAAGGTACATTTCTATCTCACAGTATCACGTTCCTGATTGAGATCATTGAAAGAAATGCTGACCCTTGCTGTTATTTTACAGCATGAATGCTCCAGTCATGGTTGAGCTTGAGGGAGAAACTGATCCTCTTGAGGTAAAATGAATTTTTCACATTAGTAGACATGAGCCTTTTGTATTTTTTGATAGTCCCAGTTTTGCTTGTTGAACATAATCCCAGTATCACTTGTTGAACTACACTTTTAGGATCTAGCAAGACTCCATTAGTCGTTCACAATCAATATTTGCTTGCTAAATGAAGACTGAGATCTGAATAGTGGATACCGATGGTAATTAGCCATGGCATCTTCCTATTTAGGAATGTGCACTGGATCCACTGCATGATTGATACTCGTTCGTGTTAGAAACATTAATATTGAGTAGTGCACAGCAAATTGTTCCAATTCCTATTTTGACATGCCATTTACTAGAAGACTTTTGATATAACAATGTAGTTATTGATTTGACCTTCTGTTGAAGGGATATATAATTGTGGTAGGTCAATTTGATAGTCTGGTACATAAGCATGCTTTTATTGTAAGATAGGTCTTCTCTATGACTTGGGAATATGCTCACCTTCTTTCATGTGGTCTTTCCCTGGGACAGCATACTTGTTGTTTCCAGTGTATAATACTCGAACATGTAAAAGGTTTTACTGTCTCACATAGGTTACATATTGTTTACTGTTGACTATATACAGGTTGTTAATGTTAAATACTAGGAGATAACTACTATGCAGGAGATAACCAGACTGAAATATTGGGATTTCTACTTAGAAATGTTGTTGGAGGCTGGGTATCACAATTAGAGGGGTTCAGACGTAAGAGCAAGAGGCGAGGGATTTGTTCTTGTTTGAATTAAATATAAAAGCCACATTAAGGCATTCTTCTGTAGAGGATTTTAGTTCCCTAAAATCAAAAGGATGTCTTTTTGCTGTGAACTTGTGAATCTTCAATACTTTCTAAGATGCCCGAATTGACCTCCTCCTTATCCTGGTTTATATCTTTAACTTAGTCTCAGCTGAAAATGCTAAACTCCTGGAGACAGGTCCTCCTGGGTGTGGGCAAAGACATCAACTGACTTATAATTCTGTAACTTCCTTGCATAGAAAGAGGAAGCTATTTTAATCAGTACTTTAGAGTGTTAGTTCTCAAACCTAGAATACTTAGGTCCAATTTTAAAATCATAGTGGTAGGGCGCCAGGATATTTTATTCTTGATATTTTGGTGGGTTTACACGTCAGTCTGCCCTTACCTTACTATGAGGGAGAACCTTAAAGAATGATATATATCTACATCAGGCTACACTTAAAGCATGAGGAGTTTGCTCCCTGTTAATCAGCTGATTAAAGTCATTTGCACAAAAGGAACTTTGATGGATTTGGTTAATTACATCAAAAGTATGATACAAGTTCAATATTTTGGGTTCTAATCCTTACAGAAACAGAAAATAAAATGAAAATTACATTGTTTATCAATAGTCCCTAAAAATACCTCCAGTTGCCTTCTCAAGTTCCTCATACAAAAAAAATATTATGATGAGCATTAGTTTATATATTGTCTGGCTAATGATCCATATGAACGACTGTAGATTGCCATGAAAGAGCTGAGAGCGCGCAAGATCCCCTTCACAATCAGACGATACCTACCTGATGGAAGGTGAGTTTCTGAGGAAAACCTCGGCTTTTGAAGGAAATTTATACATGATTTTACAGCAGCTTTATTGTTATTTGCTTTTTGTTAAAACAGCTATGAAGATTGGGGAGTAGATGAGCTGATTGTGGAGGACTCCTGGAAACGTCAGGTTGGTGGAGATTAAACCTGCTAAGCTGCTCAACATGAAGGGGTGTTGTCACTAGACTGTAGTTATAATGGCCTGTGCTACCTAATTATAAGTAGATGTGGTGGTGAATGAGCTGTGACGCAATGATGCTATGTTACCTTAACATGCGCGAGTATCTTGCATTCTGGCACTAGCATGTTGCATGTGCTTGTTTGTTTCATTTCAGACATGCAATTGCAGTGGACTTATGTGAGTACCTTGTTGATTTGAAACCCGCTTAGTGAATGGGCTGTGTCGGCCTAATGTGTCATCAGATATGAGGTTATTTCTGCAAGAAGCCGGGTCCTGCACGGCTGCACCTGTTGGTTTGTTAATGTTAGATGACATTTTTGTAATGCCATCCCATTGTTTAGCGCTAGCTTTAACTTGAAAATTATGTGAGAATCAGAGTTGCAGGTCTAGAAGGGTGGTTCATTGCATAGCTGAGCACAGCCAATTGCAGAATGTTGTGTCCAGGCCCTCTTTCCGACTGAATTTCAGTTGTATTCTGCCCTGATTGGTTTTCTTTTATGCTTGCAACGTTAGATAGGAGTTATCCTGAGAAAGTGTCAGTTAATTGTTAAAGTTGAGGTTGATGATTTCGTATGCACAACTCTTGCTGCAACCCTTGTTTACCAATGTTCTGTTATTCTGTCTAAATACATACTTCCTCCGTTCCAATATGTAAGCATTCATAGCATCTCCATCTCCTGTGAGTTGACAAGTACTTGTCCAGGTGCATAGGAGATGCCATGAAGGACAATCAAACATAGCTAAAATGCTTATATTCTGGAACGGGGGATAGTATATACATATTTCCTGTAACACACTATCACAATATCACGATCATTGTAACATTGTATTGTTGTTTTATCGATCACATTTTGTCCCCCTTTCTATGAATGAGGCCCCTTCATTCCTCGGCATCGGATTCCAGTAGGCAAGAACCATCATCCACGATCGCCATGGGGTCGAACAGGTGCGAGCTGGGGTCCGTGCAGCCGCTGACGATGTCCAGCTTGCAACGGTCGCCCTGCCATGAACCAGAGATCAGATGAACACACCCAGAAACAATATTGTGTTCCGTGTCACAACGGGAACAGAGAGAAGATCAGAGAGCGATAAGCACTGACCCCCTCTTCGTAGTAGCCGCCTATGGCGCAGCTGGTAATGACAATGTTCTCGTCCGGGTAGATGGCCCTGTCGCAGGCGCCTTCCCTGCTCAGCTCGTCGGCCAGGCCCTGCACAACCACCGCCAGAATCCTCAGCCTTTTAAAGTGATGGTCTTAGAGAGGGCTCGTTATCATTTGTTTAGCTAACGAGGTATTTGCTATGCCAACATAAATTAGCTTGAATTGAATCAACGCGTCCACCTCATTGAAGAAGCTCGGCGGCTTGTTCTGCCAGGGCTTGGGGACCCTGAACTTGAGGGTGTAGGGCCCGTCCCAGTCGGCCCCGTTGGTGAAGGAGAAGATCAGGCTCAGGGCTGCAGCAGCGACAATTAACAAGAGCTTGCTTTCGTGATTGAAATTAAATAAAACTGGTAACTGTAACAAAGTGCAAACATTGGACACAGAAACAAACCATACCATGCTGCGGCACGCGTATCCTGATGGTGTAGATGGGTGGGTCGGCCTTGCCCCTGATCTGCAGCGTCATCTGCCTGGGCTCGCCGCCGCACATGATGGGCTGGTTGAAGCCGCCGTTGAACGCCACGCCGAACACGTCGTTGGGGGCCAGCTTCGACGCCGCCGGGTTGTAGAAAAGGGTCAGGCCCTCACCCTGCACCCACGAACGTATTGCGAACATATTAGTACTCAATTTTGATTCAGTCGAGATGTCTGCTCTGCTGTCGAGCCACCAGAAACTAGCAGTGGCAGGGAATTTCCAGGAACTTGTATACAAGTTTGGATAAGAAGAAAACAAGATCCGTGGACTCACGGGTGAAGGAGGGAGGCCGTTGTTGGTCTTCCAGTACACCGGCGCCCTGCCCAGCTCGAACTCCGCCCATGTCGGCAGCGAGTCGACCCTGAACACCATGTCAAGCTACCTCATCAGCTAACTGCTACAAAAACCAAGCGCAGGACACGTACCAGCATGAATGAAGAGAGTTCATTAAGGGCTTGTTCGTTTGGCATGGAATGCTTAGGATTTTGGCCAAAATCCAGTGGGTTTTTATGGCCTCGAGAGAATCCTAGAGTAGGCTGGAAATGTTGTTCGGTTATTTCTGGGTTTGATTCCTATCTAGTTCAATCCAGCCATTGCGCCCAACAAAATGATAAGAATGATTCCTGGTGTCTGACCCCATGGAACGAGTCCCACTCACGCACGCGAATTTGATCCCAGTCAACCAAATAATACTTTGGGTCATGGAATTAGAAAATATGGGAATCAAACCTATGATGTGTAGGATTAAGTGACACACATGGACTCACTCAATCCATACATGATATGAATCCTGCACGGGAATTAATCCCAAGCTGCCGAACGAGCCCTAAGCTAGTGATTCTTACCCTTTGTTCTGCTGCTCCACCGCAGCCGGCGTCGCCGTGGCAGTGGCCGCCGCGGCGGTGCGAACGCTCGTAGAGGTGCTCCGGCACGTGACGACGACTCCTCTGCGGGCAGGCCGACGGAACGAGGCGCCTGTGCCGGCCGCGCTCAGACGGCTGCAGGAGGAGAGCGTGGCCATCGTCGTTCTTGACTGATCTTGCAAGTATGGAGGTTCGTTCAACTGGCGCGATTCTTTGGTGCTAACTGGAGGCGTTACGGGATCAGGCTGCCAGCGTATATAAGGATGGATTGGTGCGTGTGTGGTGTGGGAGCGGATGTCGCGATTCTGGACTGGATGATGCCACAGGTAACAAGTACGAACCGGTCTGCTTGATCTTTTCCTTTAGCTGCGGGAATGGGGACAAACCTGGGAGTGGGGCGCTGTACTTTCGCGGCAAAAATATCTTCACCAGCTTCCCGGGGCACAAATATCCTCTCCTGGAGATTTAAAATTTTAGATGTCCTCTTGTTCTTTTTCCATTTTCTTCGTAGCATAAGACATACAAATCAAGAAGGATAGAACTACACGGTGTGGCGATTTCAGGCTATTCAGGATTGCACCTCTATGAATAATCAATAGAGCTCTCTTTTCACTCGGGAGAAAATATAAGCAGGGTTCTTTTTTATCCATAATGTCACTCTTATATGAATTAAAAACACACACAATGATTTAGCCTCACAACCAAAATTTTGTTTCATCCAATTGCTCGAATTTGATATTAGCAACAAAAAAACTTCTATTTCAGTATGTCATAATAATGCAACACTAATGTTGTCAGATTTAGAGTATCATGTTCTGTTCAAATTACAAAAATGTTGTGTGTTATATTGTATTAAATGCATCTGTTTAATGATGTTATATTAAACTGTCAGCTCTTATTGCAATACACATGCACTCATACATCAAATTAGAAATGAGCACAATGTTTAGGTGTTTTGCACAATCAATACACATACACTCCTCTATAAAAATCATCAATAATGTTGTTACATTTAGAGTATCGTGTTTTGTTCAAATTATGAGAATGTTGTGTGTTATATATTTTGTAATGATGATCCATCAGGCGTGGGGTGGGGTGGGTGATTAGGGTACGCGAGTGCGATCGAGTGCGGCGGCCGCGGCATGCGCTTCCATGTTTTATAGCCAGAGAGAGGGAGGGAGGAGGAGGAGGAAGGGAGGGAGAGGACGGGCGGACCGCAGGCGAGTTTGGGCGGGAAACTGATCCCCATCCACGTCGGTCCAACCTCGACTTCTCATTGGCTGAGTGCCAGTGCCGTAGCTAGCCATCCGTGCAAGGCCGCATTTCCACCCTTGGATCTCAACGGACAGACACCAATGAAAGGAAGAAGCACACAATCGCCAATAGAAAAGAACAGCGCGGTGTGAGTTTGCTGCTGACCTGGCCTGGTTCGTTTCACCGGCTTACGTCACCGGATTCGAAACTTCAAACGGAATCAGTTTCTACACCAGGGAGACTCGCTACCACTCCTTGCTAGTCGTCCGATGAGAACCGTCCACGTGATGAGTCTGTCAAAGTTTAACATGTTGCTTAGGCACTGATAAAGTCAGAGCCTAGGTGGTTTGAGGGGCTACCTTTTTCAGATAGGCATGCGAATGTTGGTGAGCCGTTGCATCCGACGGGTTTAGAAGGGGGCCTGTCAAGGCAACTATTTCCTTGTTGTGCTAGAGAGTTCGTTGTTGAGCAACCATGGGACATTCATATTCTAGTGTGAGTAGAGATTTGGTATTCTTGTGGCCAAAAGATTCGCTTTGTTATTTGGTTGGTGTTTAATGTTGCTCCCTCTGCCATTTCTATAGGATTGCAACGGTGGATTGCATTGTGGTTTCTCATGACTTAAGATTGCAAAGTTAGGTCTCACAACATGATTCTTAGTTGGTCCCTTAGGGCAAGTGCAATGATGTGTCAGCATACAGTGTTGTCATGTAATCTTTATATGATGGGTGGTCTCTTTTTTTTTTTTTAAGAATTACATGAGTCTTAAAATTTGTAGGTGGAAATGGGGATATTTGCAAGTTGCACAACAACACTACAAGTCATACAATAGTGTGAAAACTGTCTTATACTTCTAAAATTTAGTGTATGAGGTGGTTAGTTACGTTGTCTGTCATTGCATACGACATTTCATGAGACTGTTTACGTGCAGTATTATATTTTGAACCTCACTTAGATAATGATTGACATAATACTTTCATAAGAGGTTCTCCATACCGCCCTGAACCCCTTTTTAGTATTGATGGTGCTATGAAAACCATTTTATAGAGCATGTATGTGATGAGTTGACATGTGTGAGGGCATTTAATTTTCACAATAATAGGTTTGCCACGCGCCTTGTTAACCTTGTGCATCCATATGCATATGCTTGTGTGTGCCCATAAAGCAAATGGGAATCCCATATGAAAATGCATGCTGGATTTATAAAACTCAATTGCTACTAGTTGGCGTGCCCGATTGAGTCCAAACTTTACCGTTGACAAAACTACACACAACGGTGAGGCGTCTCGAGCATACGAATGAAGTTGCGTAACAGGAATTTCGGATGCAATTTCATAAGCTAGTGTGCCCGCACGCGCCGCCCCCGTAACGGGATCACAGATTCTTACCGTGGACGTCATGACGGCGCCGTCGAGCCGGACCCACGCTACAGTCACCGCCCAGTGGGCCCAGCCACTCCTTGTCCCCATCGCCCCGTCGAGTTCCCTTCCCCACCGCCCACTGACCCCGCTCCCCGTCCCCGCCTCCGCCTCCGGCGATCCCCCGCCCCGCCGGCGGAATGGCGGCGTGGTGCCCCGCCGAGTCCACCAAGCCGGTCTTCGTCGGGATCTACGGAGCCGTCCTCGGCGGCTTTGCCGTCTCCGCCCTCTTCTTCCTCCTCTCCTCGTTCTCCTCCCTCTCCGCGCCGCCGCTCCCCTTCCCCGCGGACGCCACGAGCGCCGCCCTCACCGCCGGGGCCAACCACTCCGGGCCCGTTCAGGCGCAGCCCGAGACCATGTACAACCGCCCCATCTGGAAGCCCCCGCCGCGGGGCGCGCGGATGCCGCCGCCGCGCGCGTTCCGGCTCACCCGCGACATGGTCCGCGCCCGAGCCCGCGACGGCGCCATCGTCGTCACCTTCGGCAACTACGCCTTCCTCGACTTCATCATCACCTGGGCGCGCCACCTCACCGGCCTCGGCGTGGACAACCTCCTCGTCGGCGCCATGGACACCAAGTTGCTGCGGGAGCTCTACCTCCACGGCGTGCCCGTCTTCGACATGGGCAGCGGGATGGCCACCGAGGACGCCGGCTGGGGCTCCCCCACCTTCCACAAGATGGGCAGGGAGAAGGTGCTGCTCATCAACGCGCTCCTGCCCTTCGGCTACGAGCTGCTCATGTGCGACACGGACATGGTGTGGCTCAAGAACCCGCTGCCCTACCTCGCCCGCTACCCCGACGCGGATCTGCTCACCTCCAGCGACCAGGTCATTCCCACCGTCACTGATGACAGCCTGGAGAACTGGAAAGAAGGTAATTGCTTTCCAGACTTCTGAATGTTGCTGCTTGATAAGTTGCTTGTGTGCATCTTGTCAGTCTCTGTCGCCGTCAGTAGCAACTTGCTGCTGATTGTATCACTGTCTTTTCACCATTGAACGTTGAAGAGAAATGGTATGGTTTGCGTTCTGAACCTAATAATCATCCAAACGAAACTTTAGGTATTGTTGCCGAGTATCAGAACTGAACATTACTAGTAGCAGATTGCTTGCCTTTTTGAGATCATGTAACTCACTGCGCAACCTGATCTAAATGTTAAGAATGTTGTGATATTTCTAGTTTCCCTTGTACTGCTTTTAGTTGAAAGTTCGACATGAACTTGTATTCAAACGTGAAGAAAAAGGTAGTCTTTGAGTACAAAGTGAACATTCAGTGAAGGAAGAACTTTTTTGCTAGGTAGAAAAAGGCAGAACTCACGTAGCTATCTTTTTGGAATATATGTGGATATGTATGAAGTATAAACCATTTGCAATGTAGGTTTAGTGAAGATAAGCTTTTGCTTGTCAATGCTTTTGCTTAGATCACAGCATGCTCTAATTTTTATTTGGATTTTTAAATGAATCAATGCTCATTTCGAGTATACTATTACTACAAACATATCGTATTGTATTCCCAATAGTCCCCACCATTGTGTCATTTAAGTTTATTTTTTTGAAGAAAATTCTTTTAAACATTAGCTTGATGCTTGTTGTCTAGTGGTTTTTACTTTGTTTAGATGGTCGTCTAGTGGTTTGAAAATTGACCACTATCTTAACAACCTCCTCAATCTCCATGGCTTATCAATACCTCAAAATAATAATAATAAAAGAATGCAACTAGTTACTTACCGTTTTTATTATCTTATTCATAGTTACTGGTGCATTCAATATCGGTATTTTCCATTGGCGACCCACTGAACCAGCTAAAAGGTTGGCAGCAGAATGGAAAGACCTAGTCTTATCTGATGATAAGTTGTGGGACCAGAATGCTTTCAATGATCTTGTACGCAAAGTTTTTGAACAGTCGGTTGAAGGTGAAGATGACCTTGTGTATTCGTATGATGGGAAGCTGAAGCTAGGAGTACTACCAGCAAGTATATTCTGCAATGGCCATACATATTTTGTCCAGGTAAGACTGTAAGAGTATATTTTGTTTGAGATTAGCAACTAGAAACTATGCATGTGGCAGCATTTCATTCTTTTTAGATAGTAGTTGTATCCTGAGTGTTTTCTCTTGCTGATTCTTGTTAGATTTATCGTTTATATCCCTTTTTCCTAACCTTGTAGTCTTTTTCTCCTGCTTGCTATCGTTGGGTTAATAGCATACTCTCATCTTTTGACAACTAACTGTGCTATATATTTTTGTTGACTGCCAGGGCATGCATCAACAGCTTCATTTAGAACCATATGCTGTGCATACTACTTTTCAGTATGCCGGTACTGAAGGAAAGCGTAATAGATTGCGCGAGGCAATGCTCTTTGCCGATCAACCGTCATATTATGACTCTCCAGGTTTACTCACTGGTCTATCCCTGTAATGTGTAAATTGTAATCTTCATTTGGGTATAGTGGTTTATTCTTATGTGTAATCTCAACTTACTAGTCATCTAACTGCAGAGTAATTAAACACCAATCAGAAAACAATGAAACCGCATTTTGCTTTCTTTCATTTTGATATTAATGGTATATAGTTTCTATTTGGTACAATTTATCATGTCCGTACGCTGTCTTGTCTCATGTTGCAGGAGGTTTCCTATCATTTAAACCTGGCATTCCAAAAAGTTTGCTATTAGATGGCGCTCATACTGTTGAATCTCATTTTGAATTAGTTAACTATCAGGTATTTTCTGTGTACATATTTGGTCAAATTACTAACTGCATTCCTGTTATTTTGGTTTTCTATATCTAACTGGTCACATGCTTTAAAATTTTCAGTTGAAGCAAATAAGGACTGCACTTGCAATTGCGTCCTTGTTAAAGCGGACACTGGTTGGTAAAACTCTCTTCATTATACTTTTCATTCATAGCTTCTGTTCAGCTGCCTTTTAGTGTTACAATCTTAACTTATAGGATTTTGAATTGGATGGACAGTTGGACATATAAAGTTTATAGATAGAAGTATCTCACTGAATTTTACTTGTCCCAGCAATGCTACTTATTAGTTTGATCTCTTCCTAGAAATTTAGTTGACTACCTGTTAACTTGAAAGAAAAAGGTTGAAGTGAGTACAAAAGGCGTGTACTATTTTTTTAGTGGATTAGTATTATATATATATTCGGACATGGTGTCCTGTCTTTTCTTAATGCTAATTTCAAAAGTCCGTGGTACCGTAAAATATTCCATGTGGGTAAGGGGGAGGAGTTATTATGGATTATGGTGACACTTTCGATGTTAAACACACATGTACGGTAGATGCTTTGCTTACAATGAGGATAAGATGGAGTTGTCATACGTTATTATCTTCTATTACCATTGTAGTGAGTTTTTGAGGTATTATATAGTTTTTTTTGTTTTCTTCATCCATGTGGGTGTCCCTTTTCTAACTACAACTTGCACTTTTAGGTAATGCCTCCATTATGGTGCAGGCTTGATAGAATGTGGTTTGGACATCCTGGAGTTATGGAAGGAACAATGACCAGACAACCCTTTCTTTGTCCAATGGATCATGTGTTTGAGGTGGCGCTGCAAGGAAAACTCTCTGTTATATTTGGATCCTAGCTTTATGTTCTTTTCCCCCCTCACCACATAGTTTTCCCTTCATAAACTCTCCTTTGTTATATTACAATTATTTGCACAATTGTGGCCTTTCTGGAACTATGGTACCATTGAAGTTTTGAACAACTAATTTCATTTTACAGGTACATGTTATGCTGAAGGACTTGCCCGAGGAAGAATTTGGTCCACATATTGATTTCAGAGAGTACTCCTTTTTTGAGAATCCATCATTGCCTAAACAGGTACGTGTGCAGTCATTTCAACCTTTTGTGTTGAATGTTTGCCGACAAAAGAGGTGAGCATGTGTCCTAATTGTTTCCTTTTGGACTATTGAATGAATTAGGTGAAAGAGTCATTGCTCGAGGTTCAGCTCTGTGATGATCACAGCTCCAGGTGCTCTGCAGCAAATGGAACCAGTAAACACGGACCCCTTCTTTTGCCAAGAAATAGCACAGACCAAAAGGTAAATTATGATTTCGTCACCTCTTATCTAAAAAGAACACAATAGGAAACCCAATGTAAGCAGGTGTTGATATTACATGACATAACTTTAAAACAGGCATAGAGTTTGAACTATTACACTTAGCTATTGCGACACATGCTACATTGTTTTGGAACTTATGGAATGGCATATGTTTAGTTCTTGCCTTTTCTCCCTTTCCTTTTTGCAGCTGTTAGATGTCTTCTCGTCATATAAGGATGTAAAAATCATACAGTTCTCATCTATGGTTGATGCCTTCATGGGTTTTACTGATGCAGTAAGCTACTATTCACTTTTCACAATGTTGCCTAAAGATTTGAATGAAAGTTTCCAGCCTAACTCTAATTTTTATAATCAGGCTGTGGAAAAGAAGTTTCGGAACCGTGTGCAGAGGTATGTGGGCATATGGTGCTGTGTACAGTTCCGTGAAATAGGCCACATATATTATGACATGTACTGGGATGAGAAACCAGGGTGGAAGCCACATCCTCCAGAGACAAGGGAAGATGATCATCCACCTTTGTCGTGACAAATGACAACAGAGGTGCAAGAAAGAAGATAATGAAGATATGAGATCTTGTAACAAAAGCAAGATAGACTGCTTACTACAGGTTCACTCGGATCACCAGAGCAGCCTGCTCCTCTGTTGGTTGTCCAATAGATTCTTTGGGCTAACTTACTTTCTTTGAAGAAAAGAAATGAAGATAAATTGTTCTTCACTTCTGTTGACTGATTCGCCTCTGGCCAAGCAGTAGACCCTTGCATTTTACATTGGTTTAGATTGAGGCAATAGTTAGGTCGTGGCTTAGCTCAGATTTGTTACCTAATATTCATAGCGCATACAAGCATCCCGTCCAAAGAGGGTGGCATTGTGCCAAACCCAGGTTCACTGCTGAATAGGAAAAATTTTAGGCTGTTATTTACTTGACACACAATATTGTTCTTATGTGTTGTACAAGACTTGGTTCGGCTATACCTGCTCTATTAGGAACATTTTCGGATGACATCAATGGTAACCAGTTGCACATAATTGTAACTTCGCCAGGCAACTGCGAGTCTCTGTAAGGGGGAACATTCAGTAACTGTTCTATGATACTCCGATTACAAAATGAATTATATTCTCATTGAGATAAGTTGAATACATCCTTCAGTGATGTTAAATTGTACTTGAGTTTTCTGTAGTCACTAATACCGTGATCGTTCTTTCTTTTTGTTGCATGGAGATGGCAGCGATACATCGTTTTGATCGAGCTAGTTGATCTGAACATAGCCACATCCTAAATTTGAGGAGTGGGCTCACAATTCGAGTTCCAGGCTTCCGGCGCGGCACCTAAAATAAGGAGGCACCCAAATTCCCTCTGGAGCCCCAATCGCTAGGGCGGACATCCACGGCTCACGTCTGGTCGCGCGGGAGAAGTTTCAATTTTCAACTCGTCCCGCTCGTGGCCGCATTCCATCTCGCCGTTCTTCTTCCCCGAATGCCCGCCCGCGTATATCCGGCGCGCGAGCCCTAGGTCCGGCAGTGCTGCGGTCCACCTCCAAGCTCGTCGCCACCGGGAGGGCCTACCTGGACCGGGACGCCGAGCGCAGGTTTGTCCCGTCCAATCTCCCCTTCCGTTCCTTCCGCTTCTTGGCCGTCGTGCGTCCCCCGGTGTCTGCCCTTGCGCACGCGGCTGTTGTGAGGCCACGCCTGGCGCGGTGGTGCCTACCGCGACTGCTGCTGCTGCTCTCCCAGCGCGACCTGCTGCGGCTGCTTGCCCACTGCCACCGCTTGCTTGATTTAATCAAAAAAAAAAAAAAAAAAAAAAATGTCGCTGCTTGAGCGCCGACCATCCTCGCATTGTTTGCCCATCAATTTCTCTTAAATTGTTACTGCAACCAAATCTCGTGGGATTCCTTGCTGTTTATGCTATATTTACTTTGATTTCTCACCTTTCTCTCTCAAATTCGTACTGCAGGGTTGGATCCGTGTTGTTCCCTTACTTTAAGGCAAAAAAGCAAGTTCTTTCTCCTAAGACTTTGATTTGTGCATGAATATTGCCCTTCACTTGAGCTGGATGCTAAATAGTGGTGTTTCGTTGTGCAGATCTGCCTCCGTCTCTCATTTCCTCTGCACTGTGTCATTGTGTGCACTGTTTGGCCTCTTCTCCAGAAAGTGCTGCTGCTAGTACTGCTGTGCCGTAACGAGTAAGAGCCAACTTACCCATCCTGTTATTTCGTTCTCTCATTTTTGGCTATACTATGTTCTGGATGGTGTTCTTGTGATACACATACATTTTGATGCTGATAATCCTGATATACTTCCATGATTTACAGATGATGCCAAGCTGTAGTTATTGATGTGCTTAAAGGCAAATCCCTTGCCAGTGATGTACTAATTTTTTACTTTGAGCTAATCTTTACGTGAATAAACTTCAACTTTGCCTTTTTAAAACCAGAGATGGCTGAGGAGATCACTGAGGTTGTGAAAGCTATTAACAACATTGCTGCTGCCATTCGTGAGACTGTCAATGAAGAGATGCACCTTGAGCCCTATGGTGTCAACGAAGAAAAATCTATCAAGGATCAAGGCGAGATTCAAGCTATCGCATGCATGTCACAGGCGGGAAAGAAGAGAAAAATGTCCGTGCCCCCAGCCATCCAAGAGAGAAGCTGGTTCCTTCGCCGCACGGCACCACCGTCACGCAACATGACCGGCAGCGATGTGCACACCCTCATCGGAGCAGTCGGGATGGGCGACCACGAGGCCCGCGGGGATGACCTTGAGAAGAAGGCGGATAAGAAGCTCTCTGGCTGGGGCCTCTTCGGCAACAAGTACAGTGACGCGGCCAATCTCCTCGACAATGCCGGCAACTTCTTCAAGCTCGCCAAGAATTGTGTAACGCCCTGAAAATTCACCCTTAAAATTCGCAAATCAAATCAAAACTAAAATCGGAAGTTTTTCAAAATCTTTTAAAACCTTTCTCTCCCTCTCTGCTATCTGGGCCGTTTCCAGCCCAATCTACCAGCCCCTCTCCTTTGCCGGCCTGGTCCATCTCGCCCTTTCTCTCTTTCCTTCTATCTAGCCCAGCATCGTTTTCCCGGCCCTTTGGCCCAGCCAGCCCGTAGCCTTTCTTCCTCCTCCAGCACAGGAGAGCTTCACCAAACTCTGGACAAGCTTTCACTCCCGAGCTGCCCATCTACCGCCTTCACTCCTCTGCACGAGCTATCCCATCGCTCTGCACCGTCCAGCACCATGGTGGGCGCAAAGCTTAGCCCTTTTCTCGCTGCACGCTCGCGTCCCGTCGCTCCAAAGCCGCACGCCGCGCCCTTCCCACTTGGAAGCACGCACGCACCCGGCCGTCCACCACCTCCTCCGCTCCAAAGCCCAGCCTTCACTCCGCCTGCTCGCCTCGTCCCATCGCCTGCGCCGCGCACGCCGCTACGCGACGCACCGCCCCACGCCGGCTCTGCCGCTGTGGTCTTGTCGAGCGCAGCGCGTCAATCGCGCCATTGCCTCATCCACCGAGCTCAGCTCGAGCTGTGCCACCGCTCTGCCTCGTTCCTGCCGCTAGCCCCGCCCCGCGGTGCACGCAAACGCCCACGCCCTGCTCTGCACGCCGCACAGCGCCAGCGACCCGCGCACAGCGATTCCACCATTGCCATCGGGGCCACCGAGCCGAGCCAGCCCCGGCGAGCTCCCCGCCCGCCTATAAAAGGCACCCTTGAGCTCCGCCTCATCCCAGCTCCGCCGAGCCGTCGCACAGGTGAGCACCAGCCCGTCCCATGACCGCCTCCCTCCCTCTCACAAGCTAGCACCGAGCTCCATCGGCCATGGCCGCTTATCTCCGAAATCAGCCGTTGTCCCTTAGTCCCCAAGCCAAATCTCTGCCACAAATCGACGCTCCATGAACCTAGGATCCAAATCCCCCACTCCTAGCCGCCCTCCTGCCCTTCCCCATGCCGGATTTGAGCCTCTGGTGCTTGTCCATGGTGAACGGGAGCGAAGAGGAAGAACGCTTCTGTGTTTCGTCCCTCTCCCGATCTGTTCTCTTGTTGGGCCAGCTAGCGTAGCTACAACCCACACATGAGCATCAGGCCCATCTCCTTTGTAAACCAGGCACAGCAGCATGCAGCCCCTCACGCAGGCCCAAAGCCCCAGCAGGCCTTTCTCCTTGTAGGCCGAACAGAACACCAGCAGCCCAGACGTTATTTCCTTTCCGAAATTATTTTCGGATTAATCCAATAGCCTTTACTATAAATTCAATATCTCCCTCATCCGAGCTCCGATTGACCTCATTCTTCCTCCTAAATTCATCTAAAACCGAGCCCTGTCCATTCCTATCAGTTTCATATTCTACAGAGCTCATCTTCTATTTCTTTTGTATTTATTTGTGTTTGTTGCTTGTTTGTTTGTGTCGGTTTCGCGTACCGTAGCTAACGGAGAGTATGAGGAGGAGGAGGAGCAGGAACCAGGAGCCGGAGACTTCGAGCAGGAGCTCCCCGAGGACATCAACGAAGGCAAGTCACAATCCGTTTCCCTTCTGATCATATTGCTCCTATGTTTTATAAACACAACCCGTAGCAGCCATTTTATTGCATGAAATGCTTGACCTGATGTTTGCAAAACCTTTGAGTAGTATGACCAAGACCACTGAGCCTTATATTATATGTCCTAATTTATTCCCTGTAAAACCTAGGATATCCATGTATGTATATCATTTACGCATGGATGATTGCCTTGTTATAGAATGCTTAGTACTGTGTATCACTAAATGCTCTACTTACACTTAGCTTTTGCAAATGTGGAAACCGTGATTGGTGTTGTGTGATAGTAGTAAGGTTGGGTGATAACTAAAGATAAGATGAATGAACGAACTTGGGTTAGAGCTGAGGTGATAATGATGATGATGAGATTTATGGAAGATTAAGCGTCGCCTCTGTGGTGTGCTTATGAAAAGTTTTATGGGAGATGAACGCTGCCTCTGTGGTGGGTTCATGTTTGTGGAGATGATTGCCTTGGCTCGTATAAGGACCGAGTTGCTTGTGACATCCTACCTAGCCGTTTATCCAGTGCGACCACATTTCCGTGTATGCGGCACGGCTTAGTCTAAACCCCGCCAGCCAGTCTGTTAATCGCCTGGAGGCTGGAGATGCAATGGGAGCCCAGGAGCAGGTGGACGTGATGCAGACGTGTGCGACCCGGTTGAAGGCCTAGATAAGGGACAAGACCCCTGGATAACTCCCATGGCGATTAGTCGGGACGATGCTGTGATGGGTAATGGCTTTGTGAGTCTTCACACCCACGTCGCGGGTGGCTTGTGATGCACTCAGCTTGTGGGTACAGCGTACAACCTTTGCAGAGTGTTAAAATCTATTCGAATAGCCGAGTCCACGGTCACGGACATGGCTTTGGTTCGGTCCAAGAACTAGCATGGGATGAGTACTTATCTCCTTGATGAGTGAGTTGTTTTGAGAATAGGTCCGGCCTTCCGCCGAAGGTTGTCGTGGACGGGGCGTCCGGCAACATAAAACTTGACCAACCCTTTAATACTTAATTTGATGCTTTTGCTAAAACTGCTTTACAAACTGAACCCTTGCATGTGTAAAACTTGCTTTGTTGCAAAGTTAAACCAGATGGCCTTTACCTTACTACTGCCAAATGCATACATATATCCATTGTTGGTAGGGCAAGGGTTGCGACTTGCTGAGTACTCTTGTACTCATTCTTGCTTGCTGTTACAGAGGAAGATCCAGACTTCGTCGACGCCGACGGTGAGGAAGACGAATAAGCTTGGTCTCGTCCGCACCCGAGCTGCGTGTGGTTTAGTCTACCGCTTAGTTGCTTCCGCTATGGAGGACCTGGAATATATCTTCTGGGCCTGGTTCTGTGTGTTTTTAGTTTATTTCCTTATGTTCTACTGGTATCTCAATCGACCCCTGCCAGGTCGCGACTTGTAATATCACCTGTTGTAAGACTTGATTGTACCAGCGACTGATCCAGGGACTGGTATAATAAAGTGTTTAAGCTCCTGTAATAACAGGGGTGCTTCAAATTGTGAGCCTTGTCACTCCCCCATTGCATCCTCTTGTAATCTCGCCTTCGCGTGCCAGTTTTGCTTCACCAATGTGCGGTCGATCGCGTTGAGAGGATATATCTAGGTGCCTGTTGATGTCGCTGTTGGAAAGTTCCTTGATTTTGGTATCAACTGGGGCTTGGTTAACATTGCCAGGGGATGAATTGAAACATGTTTCTAGGGATCTTGGTTTATGATTTAATACGAGCAATTCAAGGCCGATTTTGTTCTTGAGCAAAGCTGATGCTGTAATCCGTCTTCAGATTCAACTGTTGCACGATCTGAAACACAAAGTTATTATTTTAGACAGATCATTTATCCCTTTTGGTTTTGGCCGTTCAATCAGCTCTTTTTAGATTGCTCACTGCAAGTTCGAATATTTCAACTAGCATTGCATATTCTACTGTATGGGTTTGATCACTGAATTATCCATTTGGCTCCTCTGCTTTTCTTTTTTAATAGCTTGTTCCACTTGCTGCCTGTAATAATCTTGTAGCTTTCTTTAGTGGTCCCATTCGAGATGGAATTTTGAATATACCTGTTACTCTTCTGCATTTTCTTTAAAGCACCTTCTTATGTTGTAACATATATTATATTAGGGAGCAGAGCTGCTGCTGTATACAAAAAGCTTGCATATTGCCGTATGCAGGTTGGTTTGGTTAGCTCTTTATTACCCTTATGTTTATGTTTCATCTAGACTTCATCACACTGATAATGTTTATATGGTAGGGTGAAAGCTATTACAAGTCTTATGCTGCCCCTGCTTATGTGGAGGCTGCAAACTGCTACAAAAGGTTCTCGCCACGTGGTACTTTTTCATTTACCTTAGTATGACAAACTGTCTATTTTCTATTATTTATTTCACACGTATTTGTGTATTACTCCCTCTGTTTTTAAATATATGACACTGTTGCCTTTCGTTAAACTTTAACCAACAATATATATCTAAAAAAAAAAAAAAACTTGACCGGCCAGGGGAAAGCCCCCCCCCCCCCCCCCCCCCGGGACATTGCGTTAATAGAAGAACGGTCTTCTCACGCCGGCCGAGAAAATTCCCGAACCCCCCTCCCCCCCTGACATGAGGACCTCGGCCTTGTGAGAGCCTGGGCCGGGGACACCGTGGCCACCGCACAGCTTCCAGGTGCAAAGGCGGATCTTTAACTCATGCTTTGGCTTTGGGGAAAGATGAGGGAATTTTTTTAACCCCAGGCCGAAATTCGTCCCCACGGGGGATCGAACCTGCGACCTGAGGAGGTGCTACTAAGCCCCCTAACCACTCGGCCAGAAAACCGTTCGCCAACAATATATATCTAGATAATTAGTTACCTAAAATGAATATTGTTGGATCTATCATCAAAAGTACTTTAAGATTGACTTATACATTTAGCTATTTGCACAAATTTTTATAATTAAGACGATTGGTCAAAGTAACCAAAAAAGTCAACGATGCCATATATTTAACACTGGAGGGAGAGTATATCACAGTTCCATGCAATTGGTCCTGCACAAATTAGGAATTAACAATTATTGGAGTTGGAGAAACCCATCCAGTGTGTTGGAGTGTTGACAGCCTATGTATAGAGGCCCATGTACTAGCACTATGTATCCACCCTTTCTAGGGTTTGTGAATGGATTTTTGGACAGTTCAATCTCTAGCATGGTATCAGGCTATCTTCTCCCTCCCACCCACCTCTAGCCGCCGCCGCCCATGGCCGGCCGCCGGCCGCCGGCGCCGTCGCCGTCGCCGTCGCCGTCGCCGCTCTTCTCTCCCTCCTCTCCCTCCCTACCTCTTCCCTACCGCACTGCCGCCACCGCGCGTGCCGAACCTGGACGCCGCCGCCACGCGTGCTGTCGCCGTGACCCCGCCTCCCCATGCTCTGGATCTGGCCGCGGGTGGACGCGCCGTCGCCGCTGCCACGACGGGCACGACCGCAGCCACGGGCGCGGCCGTCGCTCCGCTACTGGCCCCCGTGGCGCGACCTGCTGGGCCGCCCCCGCGCACTGGCCCAAGTGCGGGCGTGGGAGCGCCTACTGGGCCGCCTCCGTGTGCTGGCCCAAGTGCGGGACTGGGAGCACCAGCTGGGCCGTCTCCTCTGCTGGCCTAAGGAGTGGGCGTGGGGGCACCTGCTGGGCCGTCCGCGCTGCTGGGCCACGCAGCGCCTGCTGGGCCGTCCTCGATGCTGGGCCACGCGGTGCCTGCTGGGCCGACTACAGCTCTAGGTGCGGATGTCGTCCTACCGCCGCTGCTGGGCCCCACCGTTGCGCGCACCGTCACCCCGACCACCGCCGACGTCTCCTCTCCTTCCTCCGCCTTCGTCCGGATGGGCGTGCTGCCGGGTTTCACGTACACCGGTCTTGGCATGCCCCTGGAGCTCGCGCTGCCACCCCTCACCGATGCGCCGGCGTGTGCTGCCGCAGGTGTGCGGGCCGCGCCGCCGCTGACGGGCTTCGGTGTCGCGGGCGCGCGTGCTGCCGCAGGTGTGCGGGCCGCGTCGTCGCCGCCGGACCTCCTCGTCGCGGATGCGCGTGCTACCGCAGGTGTGCGGGCCGCGCTGCCGCCGACGGACCTCGGTGTCGCGGGCGCGCGTGCTGCCGCAGGTGTGCAGGCCGCCGTCGCCTCTGTCCCGGCCCAGTCTGCCACGTGGACCACCACTACGACACTACTGCCGGGCCCCACGTCCTCCTCCGCCTCATCCTTCGTCCGGATGGGCGTGCCGCCGGGCTTCACCTACGTCGGCCTCGGCATGCCCCCGACGCTCCTGGACTTCGGCGTCGTGGATGCGCGTGCTGCCGCAGGTGTGCGGGCCGCGCCGCCGCCGTCGGACCTCTTCGCCGCACCGCCGCTACCGGACTTCGGCGTCGCAGGCGCACGTGTTGCCGCAGGTGTGCGGGCCGTGCCACCTCCGCCGGACTTCGGCGTCGCAGATGCGCGTGTTGCCGCAGGTGTGCGGGCCACGCTGCTGCTGCCGGACTTCGGCGTCGCAGGCGCACGTGCTGCCGCAGGTGTGCGGGCCGTGCAGCCTCCGCCGGACTTCGGCGTCGCTGATGCGTGTGCTGCCGCAGGTGTGCGGGCCGCGCTGCTGCCGTCGGACTTCGCCGTTGCGGATGCGCGTGCTGCCGCAGGTGTGCGGGCCGCGCCGCCGCCACCGGACTTCGACATCGCGGGCGCACGTGCTGCCGCAGGTGTGCGGGCCGTGCCGCCTTGGATTCCTCCCACTCAGCCCTGGCCGGGGGGGTGGGGCCAGTCGCCTTGGATTCCTCCCACTCAACCCTGGCCGGGGGGGTGGGGCCAGTCGCCGTTGGCCCAGTCTTTCAGCATCATGCAGCCGACCCTACCGGTGGAGTGGATCGCTGACTCGGGGGCCTCGTACCACACCACGCCGGATGCTGGTATACTCTCTTACGCCCACCCTCCCCATCCGTCCTGTCCTTCTGCCATTATGGTGGGCAACGGTACTTGTCTTCCTGTCACTTCTGTCGGCACTGTTCCTGGTTCTTTTCGCCTTCCGGATGTTCTTGTTACTCCTCAGATGGTTCATAACCTTCTTTCTATTCGTAAATTTACTGCTCACAACCCGTGTTCTGTTGAGTTCGATCCATTTGGTGTTTCTGTGAAGGATTTGGCTTCCCGGCGCCCTCTCTTCCGTTGTGACAGCCAGGGACCCCTTTACACCATCCTCCTTCCTGCTTCCGCTGCTTCTTTGCCTCTTTCCTCTTCGTCAGCCGCTTTTGTCACTACTTCTTCTTCCACGACTTGGCACCGCCGGCTTGGTCATCCCGGCCGTGACGTTTTGGCTCGACTCTGCCGCAGTGCAGATCTTTCTTGTGCTCGGACATCTGATGAGCATCTTTGCCATGCGTGCCAGTTAGGTCGTCATGTCAGACTTCCTTTTTCTGCTTCTTCTTCGCATGCTACTCGTGTGTTTGATCTCATTCACTGTGATCTGTGGACTTCTCCTGTACCCAGCATTTCTGGCTATAAGTACTATTTAGTGATTGTCGATGATTTCTCCCACTACTGTTGGACTTTTCCTTTGCGTGCCAAGTCCGACACGTTCCCCACCCTCCTCCACTTTTTTGCCTGGGTTGCCACTCAGTTCGGTCTCACCATCAAGGCCGTCCAGTGTGACAACGGCCGAGAGTTCGATAACCACGCCTCCCGTGACTTCTTCCTCTCTCGCGGTGTTCACCTGCGCATGTCTTGTCCGTATACCTCACCTCAGAACGGCAAGGCTGAGCGGATGATCCACATCACGAACGATGTTGTTCGTACCCTCCTCCTCCAGGCTTCCCTTCCTGCCCGCTTCTGGGCTGAGGGCCTTCACACTGCCACCTACCTTCTCAACCGTCTCCCTTCCACTGCCTCTCCCGCTCCCACTCCTCACCACGCCCTCTTCGGCACTCCTCCTTGGTACGACCACCTTCGTGTTTTCGGGTGCGCCTGTTACCCTAACACCTCTGCCACCGCTCCTCACAAGTTGGCGCCCCGTTCGACTCGATGTGTGTTCCTTGGCTACTCCCCTGACCACAAGGGGTATCGCTGCTATGACTTCACCTCTCGTCGGGTCCTCATCTCTCGTCACGTCGTGTTCGATGAGTCCGACTTCCCTTACTCCACCTCCACTACTCCCTCTCCTGATCCCGCGTTGGAGTCTGTGTTTCCGGCTGATCCGGTAGCCCCATCGCCGGTATCTGTGTACCCTCCACCTGCAGGTCTTCGGAGCCCTCCCGCGCCACGCGCGGCCCCGGCGTCCTCTCCCGCGCCACGCGTGGCCCCGGAGACCCCACCCGCGCCACGCGCGGCCTCGGAGTCTCCTACCGCGCCACGCGCGGCCCCGGAGTCCTCTACCGCGCCACGCGCGGCCCCGGAGTCTTCTACCGCGCCACACGCGGCCCCGGCGTCCCCTCCCGCGCCACGCGCGGCCCCGGAGTCTTCTTCTGCGCCACGCGCGGCCCCCGCGCGCTACGCCCAGCCTGCGCTTGTCTACCGGCGCCGGGTGGCCCTTGCTCCACAGCCGGCCCCGGCCCCGTCTCGGGTTCTCTCACGCCTCGACCCGGTGGTGTACCACCCGTCTGTCATCCATCGGGATCCCGGCCACACTCATCCCATGGTGACACGGCGGGCGGCGGGAGTTCTCCGGCCTTCGGCTCTCTCCGCCACTGAGGGCGAGCCGGGGATCTCACCGATTCCCACATCCGTCCGTGGCGCCCTGGCTGATCCTCACTGGCGCCAGGCGATGGAGGAGGAGTATGCTGCCTTACTTGCCAACCAGACGTGGGACCTCGTGCCTCGTCCTCCTAGTGGCAATGTGGTCACAGGGAAGTGGATCTGGACTCACAAGCGTCGTGCTGATGGCTCACTCGATCGGTACAAGGCTCGCTGGGTTCTCAGGGGCTTCACCCAGCGGCCTGGCGTGGATTATGATGAGACTTTCAGTCCAGTGGTCAAGCCTGCTACTGTCCGCTCAGTTCTGTCGCTGGCTCTCTCTCGCTCTTGGCCTGTGCATCAGCTGGATGTGAAGAATGCTTTCCTCCATGGCACTCTCTCAGAGACAGTATACTGCAGTCAACCAGCGGGGTTTGTGGATCCTGGTCGTCCTGACATGGTTTGCCGGCTCAACAAGTCCCTCTATGGTCTGAAGCAGGCTCCTCGGGCTTGGTACTCTCGGTTTGCCTCGTTCCTGGTCTCATTGGGTTTCACTGAGTGCAAGTCGGATACCTCACTGTTCGTCTACCGTCGTGGTGCTGACACTGCCTATCTGTTGCTGTATGTTGATGACATCATCCTCACTGCGTCCAGTCAGGTCTTGCTCCAGCGCATCATTCAGTCTTTGCAGCAGGAGTTTGCTATGAAGGATCTGGGTCTCCTTCATTACTTCTTGGGAGTCACTGTTGAGCACCGTCCTTCTGGCATGTTCCTCCACCAGCGGCAGTATGCTCTTGATATTCTGGAGCGTGCAGGGATGTCTGATTGCAGGCCGTGCTCCACCCCTGTTGACACTCAGGCCAAGCTATCTGCAGATTCTGGTGCTCCAGTTGCTGACCCGACTGCCTACAGGAGCCTTGCTGGTGCCTTGCAGTATCTCACATTCACCAGGCCAGACATCACTTATGCCATCCAGCAGGTCTGTCTTCACATGCATGACCCCCGCGAGTCCCACCTGGCTGCTCTGAAGCGCCTCCTCCGCTATGTTCGTGGCACAGTTGACTACGGCCTGACTCTTCACCGGTCTCCTTCTGCTGAGCTTGTTGTCTACACGGATGCTGACTGGGCTGGCTGTCCGGACACTCGCCGCTCCACCTCGGGCTACGCCGTCTTCCTCGGCGGCAACCTTGTCTCTTGGTCGTCCAAGCGACAGCCCGTGGTCTCCTGCTCCAGTGCAGAGGCGGAGTACCGGGCTGTGGCTAATGGTGTGGCTGAGGCGTCCTGGATCCGACAGCTCTTGGCGGAGCTCCACAGTCCGCTCGCCAAGACCACGCTTGTCTACTGCGACAACGTCAGCGCGGTGTACCTCTCCACCAACCCGGTTCAGCATCAGCGGACGAAGCATGTAGAGATCGACCTCCACTTTGTTCGGGACCGAGTCGCCATTGGGCAAGTTCGGGTTCTCCACGTCCCCACTACCTCCCAGTTCGCGGACATCTTCACCAAGGGTCTCCCCTCCTCGACTTTTTCAGAATTTCGCTCCAGTCTCAACGTATCCAGTGGCTAGTTGTGACTGCGGGGGGGTGTGAGTTCTTGTCTTTTCTGTTGTGTCCAGTCTTGAACTCCGCTGCGCCGGTAAGTTCAGACTGCGGGGGGGGGGGGAGGGGGGGTGTTGGAGTGTTGACAGCCCATGTATAGAGGCCCATGTACTAGCACTATGTATCCACCCTTTCTAGGGTTTGTGAATGGATTTTTGGACAGTTCAATCTCTAGCACAGTGGACCAGTAATACTTTTTGCTGTATTCCTTCTGGCTGGATATGTCTTCTTCATTTCATAATTGGCTGCCCCTGGGACAGAGAAAATATAAAAGCTACAACTTCACTTTAACAATAATTGTTGATGCGAGCTTAAAAACATGAAGACTGTTACTGCAATTCATAACTGAATTTGGTAGTATCATGGTATGCTTGGCTGATTGCTCATCAAGGTTCTCAATTTCGTTCTACTCGGTAAAACCGGATGGCACCGGTAGGTCCGGTTTACCGGAAAACCGGTCAAAAACCGGTCCGAAATCCGTTTGACGAAATTTGAACGAAAAATGTCGAGATTTTCGGTAAACCGGTCCGGTTTACCGGTAAACCGGACGAGAATTTCGCTAAACCGGTTTAAAAAGGAAAATTGAAAAAATGCAAAAATTTGAAAAAATTGAAACCAAAAATATGTTAAAAAACTAGATCATTTTTGCAATCCAATGGTGAAAACGGAACATGTATATTCGATCGTTTGGTTTGTCAAAAAAATCGAAGAAAGTTGCTAGTTTGAATTTTTGTACACAGAAAACTTGCGTGATTTTTTCGACCCATCAAACGATCGAATCTTCATGTTTGGTTTCTACCATTGCGCTGCAAATTTCATCTAGTTTTTTTTTACATTTTTTTTAAAAATTATTTCAAATTTTCAATTTTTTTTGAATTTTGAATTCGGAAACCGGAGAACCGGGTAAACCGGACCGGACCGGTTTTTCCGGTTTTCGCGGTAACCGGTCCGGTTTACCGCGGTTTTGTGAACCCTGTTGCTCATCACGTTTCAGCATGCCCTAACTTTACCTAAAATGTTTGATACAGATGCTGCAGAGGCATTTAACAATGCTGTTAATCTTTACATGGAAACTGGCAATCTGGGGCTAGCTGCAAGATACAGTGAGGTCATACACTATTGATGATCATTTAATTTCACTTTCTTCTTTTTACATTACTGTATTGTAATGGATTACCCTATACATATGTGCACTGACCATTACATTTCAATTATTTGTTCTTCCAAGAGAATACAATAACCCCTGTTATTATCTAGAAACTCCAACTTGATGGCCTTGAATCAAAAAATTTCAGTACATTGGTGAAATCTATCAGCAAGAACAAGACTTAGAGAATGCTGCAGTTTACCTGAATCAGGCTGCTGATCTCTTTGACAGCGAGGGGCAGTCACCTCAAGCTAACACGATGACACAGAAAATTGCAGAAATTTATGCTCAGCTGGAAAAGTAAGTTTCAACTGTAGCTGTAAAAATGTTATTTTGTTTTAATACAATTTTTAATTATATGACTTACACAATCGTCGAATAGAATGCCCTGTAGGGTGAAATTAATTCAGTCTTGGCAGGGCAGCTGTGTTCTAAACAAAAGCAGCATGCTCAGCCCCTACCTGTTTTGTAACTTTAATCATTAGGCTGGCTGTTTACTCTTACAGTTTCTGAAAGTTTTTGTGAACTTATTTTCCTCCCTTTCTTTTTTTCTCTTTTTGCGAAGATATCTCTGTTTGTAGTGTCTGTAGCATTTTAATTCTCACACCCGGGCAAGGTAGAAGAATATGATGGCAATTTTAAATTTTAACATAGATTGCACATTGAAAGTTGGTTTTTATTATGATTTTCACCACGTGCTTCATAGATCTCTATGCCCAAACGGCTTAAAGATCTTTTGTACAAAAGAAATGAAAGACCATCATGAGTGAGGGAATAATTTCATTTTACACTTTCTAGTTGTTTACTGTTTTGCGTATGTCATTGCTGGATTCTGGATACAAATCAAAGCTTGAGACTAGTCAGTATGTATAAGTTTGGTTAAAATTTGGTTCTGATGTTTGCATCATAACTAGAAATCTGTTGGTTTAAGAGATTTTGATCAATGAGTAGATGCTTACTATTAGCATTTCTGTATTTCCTGTAGGGCTGAGGTTATCTATAAGCTAGTAAGCCTCTTTGGAAGATTTGATAATTTGTAATCTAAAATTATTTGTGTCATTTCAAAATTTCCTTTTGGAATGATTTGTATTCTGAAGTTTGATTTCAATGGAGACATGTATTTGATTCTAAATAGGAAGGTAAAAGTTGCAATATTTCTTTACGTTTTTCACTAACTTTTCTGATATTTTTGCATTATTTTCTTGTATGGTAAGGTAGTTCACACAATGCCGTATTTTCAATTTCAGGTACCAGGAAGCAACTCAGCTCTTCGAGGAAATAGCTCGCAAATCAATGAACGATAACAATCGCAAGTACCATGTCAAGGGCAATCTACTTAATGCAGGCATTTGCCAACTATGTAGAGGTGATCCTGTCACCATAAATAATTCATTGGAGCGCTATGAGGTGCGGCCTGTTCCTTTGAAATGCCAGCTGGTTTGCATTGTCAATTTTCTAAACATTATATCTTGTGGCAGGACATTGATCCAACCTTCTCAGGGACACGTGAATACAAGCTTTTGGCGGTAGCATACAATGCTCATTCACATTTGGTTCATATTTCTTTTTATTTTTATTAGGTGACACGGTTCCAATTGACACCTCATTTTGTTTATACTCACAAGGAACAATTTTTCTAAAACATGATCTGTATGTAATCTGAAGCAAAGTGCTAAAAAGTAGTCAGTCCTAGTTGTTTTGTTACAAACATGTATACATTCTTTCCTGAGGTAACTTGTACTGCATTGAAATTTGCATGGCAGGATCTTGCAGCTTCTATGGATGGAAGTGATGTTGCCAAGTTTACTGATGCCATAAAAAATCTTCACAGTTTGACAAGCTTGGTACGTTCAGTTTTAAATTTCTGTGATATTTTCCTTTATTTTCCACTGGTGCTCTTCTCGGCTAGCGTATTCTGTAATGCAAATTTATTGCCGATTAAGTTCATATACTTTGACACTAGCTCAGCTTCCTATATTTTAATGTTTACGTTTCAGGATCCGTGGCAAACAACTCTCCTTCTCAAGGCAAAGAATGAGCTAAAGAAAAGAGAGGACAATGGGGATGATCTAATCTAAAATAAAGGTTTGATGCATCAGATTTTCGTTGTGAATACAATCCTTTCATTGTTCCTGCGGATGGCATCTCTGGTGGCCGGCTCTGGCTGATGTGGTCTCTCAAGATGTTAGTATAGTTATAGTTCTTGTCATAACTATATCCTAGCTAATGTTAGCAGTGTTAGTTGATCTCCACACGACTCGCTCCAACGAGCGAGCCGTTCCCTTATCCGCGCCCTGATCGGGGGCGCACAACCAACTCATGGTTGGTGGGCCCCCGTCGCGCTGCGCATATAAAAGGAAATGGTGGGGGCCGGGGGCACGCATGCCAAGGTTCGTCGTGACCACTCACTCCACCTACAAACCCGCCGATCTAGGGTTGCGCAGAAGCGACGGGAAGCTCCGCCTCCGCGTCGCCACTGCGACGACTCCGCCGCCACCGGGTACGACTACATCGTCGACGCCCGGACTCGCCACCGACGTCGGGACCTCGCCGCAGGACCGCGACCACGCCCTCGACGCCATGGCCTCCTCCTCCTCTGTTGCACCGAACCCGATGCTCGGCGGTAATGTCTCTCCCTCACTCCCTCTAGGTAGCTCTCTCTCGGTCGAGTGTACGAGTCATGATATGATTGTCTAAATGATTACTACCTGCTAGATCTCACGCCTAGAGTAATGTTTCTATCATTGGTATCTAGAGCCAGGCTAGGTTGTGGATCTAGACAGGGTTAGTTTAACAGTTGATTGTTAGGGTTAGGTTTTGAATTTCTAGATCTAAGTTTATGGTGCCGCCGGGACCCCATGAGCCGGCGACACGGGCACTCGTGCTCAGAGAAGAAGGAGGTAGAATTCGAATAAAAGAACCCAACTCCTAACCCTAATCAAAGACTTACCTGTTGACCGGCGTCGGATCCGTTGAGATCGCCGCCGGGAAGTAACCGCTCCACCATGCTCACCACCGCCGTAGCGCGGGTAGACCACCGCCGCTCGTCGCCGACGGTCGCGCGGGTTAGGGCACCGCCACAAGGCCGCTCGACGGCGGCGCGCTCACCCTCGGGTGGACGCGCGCGCCGGCGAGAGGGCTTGTGACGGCGCTAGATCCGGTCGCGCGTCACCGTGCTTGCACGCCGGTGCGCCGTCCGGCAGCACTCCGTCGTCGCTCTCGCTCTCTCGGGTGGACGCGGCGGAGGAAGAGGAAGAAATGAGCTAGGGTTGCGGGGGAGACGGCGCGACGCCGTTTTTGTTCCTCCGAGGAGCGCGCTCGTCCGTCGATCGCGACGGACGGCCGAGATCAAGGCGGGGGTGAGAAAACCCCTCGCCGGGCCGGGCCGGCCCAGTAACGAGCTCTTTCATGCGGGCCGCGGGCGCAGCGAGTTTTTCTTTTTCTGATGATTTTCTGCGCTGACGGGCTGGGCTGCAGCGCGCGCGCGTGGTATGGGCCGCGCGGTTTTTTCGCGCCTTGGGCCGGACCCGAGTTTTAGCACAGTAGCATTTTTCTTTTATGTTTTTCATTTACAGAAGCAGTTTTATGCATAATTCAAGTGAATTTTGAACGTTTTGATCTCTGGAAAATTTTGAACCAACGGAATTAATTTTCCAGAGAGTAGAAAAAGTGAATTGCTGCTTCTGTTCATGAATTTGCTACTGTTTTCCGCTGCAAAGTAAAGTAATCTCCCATTTTAATTTAGAACCAACGGGATATTTTAATTTGGGGGAGTAGAAGATTATTCAAGTTGAATTATGATGTTGTTATTTTCTGACCAAAGTTGATAATTGCAATGTCATAAAGTTTTATTCATGAGTTTTTATGCATTTTGTTCTATTTCTGCCCAACGGTGATGTAGAATTAATGTAGTAGAAATTTGTATGTTTTAATTTTGACCAACGTTAAATTGAGACATGCTAATTATTATGTTTTATTGTTCCTCACTATTTTATGGTCTTATTTCAGTTTTTGACCCTATGGCTTGCATCAAGTCCATTCCACCCCTCAACGGCAACAACTACGGGGCGTGGCGTGAGAACTTGGAGATGGCACTGGCGCTGTCCAACATTGATCGGGCAATCACTGATCCCTACCCCGTTGAACCTGTTGACCCTCAAAGGGGAGCTGAAGAGACTGATGAGGCATTCAATGCACGAGTGCGTGACCATGCACCCGTGAGAATGAAGTATGATGGGGAAAAGATGATGTGGGATCAGTCGAACTGCAAGTGCTTGATGGTGATCAAGAGCTCCATTGTGGAGAGTATAAGGGGAGCAATCCCAACATGCGCCACTGCAGTAGAGTACCTCCAGAAAGTGGAGAGTCAGTTCACTGGCTCTTCAAAGTCTTATGCATCCACTCTTATCAAGAGGCTAGTTAATGAGAGGTACTCTGGTGGTGGTATAAGAGAACACATCTTGAAGATGGGCAACTGGGCAGCTAAGCTCAGCACCATGGACATCCCGTTGTCTCCTGATTTCATTGTTCATTTGGTGTTTGCTTCGCTGCCCAAGAAGTATGAGGACTTTGAGGTCAACTACAACCAACAGAAAGAGAAGTGGACTATGGAGGAGCTTATTGCACAGTGTGTGCAAGAGGAGGAAAGGAACAAGAGTGCAAGAGGTGGTGAGCTAAACTACCTCAAGCACAACAACAACAAGAAGAGGAGTTTTTACCCTAGCAAAGGGCAAAGCTCCAACTCTAAGAACAACTCCTCTCCCTCTAAGGGTAAAGCTCCACAGTCTTCTGATCATCAGCAAGGACCAAGCCATGTTCAGAATGTTAACATCAACCAATGCAGATGGTGCAAGAAAGAAGGGCATTATCAGAAGGATTGCCCTCAGTTCCTTAGGCACCTGATTAAGACTGGTGAGGACATTATTACATTTGTAGATGAGTCGTTGTATTTAAGTTATGCTAAGTCCACATGGTGGATAGATTCTGGTGCAACTACTCATGTTACTAATTCTAAACAGGGACTCCATATGAAGAGGATCCTGCAAAGAGGAGAAAGAACCATTAGAGTTGCTAATGGACTTGAAGCGGATGTTGAAGCCATAGGAGATCTCCCTTTAAAGTTGAATAACGGCTTCGTACTTCGTCTTCGAGATGTCCTTTATGTTCCCTCTTTGCGTAGAAATTTAATAAGTGTATCTCGCTTGGATAGCGATGGATTTTTATGTAATTTTGGCAATGCACAATGTGAGATTAAGTTTAATGACAAGTGTGTTGGTCTTGCCTTCCGACAAGACAAGCTTTATTTATTATCACTTTGTGAGAATGTGAATGTCGTGTGCATTGAGAATGTGGATTCCTCTTCTATGAGTAATAAGAAAAAGAGAATTGATGATGTATCTTCGAAATTGTGGCATTGTCGCTTGGGCCACATTTCGAGGGGGAGAATAGAACGTTTAGTTCATCATTCAATTCTACCGCCCTTAGAATTTTCAGATTTTGAGCAATGCATCGATTGCATCAAGGGCAAGTACGTTAAGAAAATTAAGAAAGATGTCAAACGAAGCACGGGGATTTTGGAAATAATCCACACCGATATATGTGGTCCTTTTCCCGTGAGATCAGTGGATGGTTTTGATTCTTTTATTACCTTCACAGATGATCATACTCGTTATGGCTACATTTATCCAATTAAAGAGCGCTCAGAGGCGCTGGATAAGTTTAAAATATTCAAAGCTGAAGTAGAAAATCAGCACAACTTAAAGATTAAAGTTGTAAGATCCGACCGTGGGGGGGGGGGGGGGGGGAGTACTACGGTCGTCATACCCCATATGGCCAAGTTCCTGGACCTTTTGCAAGGTTCCTACAGGAAAATGGCATAGTTGCTCAGTACTCCACACCGGGGGAGCCTCAGCAAAATGGAGTGGCAGAAAGAAGAAACCGTACCCTTATGGATATGGTGAGAAGCATGATGAGTTATTCCACTCTACCGATTGAGTTATAGATGGAGGCCTTAAAAACCGCCATACATATTCTTAATCGAGTTCCCAGTAAGTCTATAGAAAAGACACCATATGAGTTATGGACTGGGAGACAACCCTCATTGAGCTATTTGCGTGTGTGGGGCTGTCCAGCTGAGGCTAAATTGTTTAACCCAAACATTGGGAAGCTAGATCCTAAGACAGTAAGTTGCCATTTCATTGGCTATCCAGAAAAGTCTAAAGGTTATCGTTTCTATTGTCCTGACAGACATACTAAGTTTGTAGAAACGAGACATGCTGTCTTCTTAGAAGATGACATGGTTAGGGGGAGCATGGCAGCTCGAGAAGTTAATCTTGAAGAGAAGCGGGTGTTTGCACCTACTCCTATGACTCAAGAGCCCTTCTTCTCACTGCCTGTTGCTGCTGCACCATCGGTGCGTGACACTGTGGTGACAACACCTGTTGTTAGTTCTCATGTGGCGCCAACAAATGTTAATGAGGAACCTGTCCTTCAGGAGCCTATAGAAAACGTTGCACCACAAGAGGAGGAGCTGCAACAGCGTCAAGTAGCGCCTGCCATAGAGGCCCCTAGAAGGTCTCAAAGAGTAAGGAAACCAGCCATTCCTGATGACTATGAAGTCTATGAATGTGAAGAAGAACAGATGGGAGATGATCCCACTACATTTGAAGAAGCCATGAGAAGTGCTGATGCATCGAAGTGGCGTGAAGCCATGGAAGATGAAATGAAATCCATGAGTACCAACAAGGTTTGGGACTTAGAAGAAATTCCTAAAGGAGCCAAAACAGTAGGCTGCAAATGGGTCTACAAGATTAAATATGACTCCCAAGGGAAGATAGACAGATATAAGGCACGTCTTGTGGCAAAAGGTTTCACTCAAAGAGAGGGAATAGACTTTAATGAGACTTATTCTCCGGTCTCATGCAAGGACTCTCTTAGAATTATAATGGCATTGGTGGCGCATTACGATTTGGAGTTACATCAGATGGATGTAAATACGGCGTTCCTAAATGGGGATTTAAAAGAAAATGTTTACATGGCTCAACCCAAGGGTTTTGTTGTGGAAGGAAAAGAAAATATGGGATGCCGTCTAAACAAGTCCATTTATGGGCTGAAGCAAGCAGCAAGAATGTGGTACTTAAAGTTCCACGAAACTATAAGTAAGTTTGGGTTTAATAAGAATGTAGAGGACGATTGCATTTATGCAAAGTTTAAGAATGGGAAATTCATTTTTCTTATCCTATATGTGGATGATATCCTACTAGCTTGTAGTGACTTGAATCTACTTCTGGAGACGAAAAAGTTTTTGTCCTCACATTTTGACATGAAAGATCTTGGTGAAGCATCATTCGTTTTAGGAATTGAGATTCACCGAGATAGAAGAAATGGGGTATTAGGACTCTCGCAGAAGACATACCTAGAAAAAGTTCTAAGAAAATATGGCATGCATGCGAGTAAACCTACGCCTGCTCCTATAGTCAAGGGCGATAGATTTGGGAAATTTCAATGTCCCAGGAACCAGTATGAGATCGATCAAATGAAAACGGTTCCATATGCTTCAGCTGTCGGAAGCTTACAGTATGCTCAAGTATGTACTCGCCCTGACTTAGCTTTTGTTACCGGGGTACTTGGAAGATTCCAGAGTAATCCAGGATTGGATCACTCGAAAATGGTTAAGAAGGCTTTGCGATATTTGCAGGGCACTAAAGGCCTCATGCTAACGTATAGAAGAACTGATTCCCTAGAGATTAAAGGGTAGTCAGATTCAGATTTTGGAGGTAGTGTGGGTGATCTTAAATCCACAACAGGCTATGTTTTCACACTAGCAGGTGGAGCTATCTCGTGGAAAAGCTCCAAGCAAAGTATTACTACTCCATCCACGATGTATGCAGAGTTTATAGCATGTTTTGAGGCCTCGGGGCACGCAAAGTGGTTAAGAAAATTTATACCCGGGTTGAAAGTGGTAGACAGCATTGAAAGACCACTCAAGATGTACTGCGACAATGAGCCCGCAGTGTTTTATGCTCACAACAATAGGTCAAGTGAGGCTTCCAAGCACATTGACCGGAAGTATTATGTTGTGAAAGAGTATATCCAGGATGATCTTATAAGTCTTGAGCATATACCTTCAGAGGAAATGATAGCGGATCCGCTCACAAAAGGCTTACCACCCAATGTGTTCAGAGAACATTTAGCCGGCATGGGTTTAAGGGAAAGCCTATGATCACTGGATAATGAGGGCCTAGAAAAGAACTGTTTCAAAGTGGAGAATGTGCATTGTGGCTGTTAATCTGGTAGTATACTCTATCATGACGAGGCATGCTCTATGCGCCTATCTGCAATGAGATGGTTATCCAAGTTAAGTTTAAATTTAAAGTATAAGTTCAAGGAAAGTTGCGATCAAGGGGGAGAATGTTAGTTGATCTCCACACGACTCGCTCCAACGAGCGAGCCGTTCCCTTATCCGCGCCCTGATCGGGGGCGCACAACCAACTCATGGTTGGTGGGCCCCCGTCGCGCTGCGCATATAAAAGGAAATGGTGAGGGCTGGGGGCACGCATGCCAAGGTTCGTCATGACCACTCACTCCACCTACAAACCCGCCGATCTAGGGTTGCGCAGAAGCGACGGGAAGCTCCGCCTCCGCGCCGCCACTGCGACGACTCCGCCGCCACCGGGTACGACTACATCGTCGACGCCCGGACTCGCCACCGACGTCGGGACCTCGCCGCAGGACCGCGACCACGCCCTCGACGCCATGGCCTCCTCCTCCTCTGCTGCACCGAACCCGATGCCCGGCGGTAATGTCTCTCCCTCACTCCCTCTAGGTAGCTCTCTCTCGGTCGAGTGTACGAGTCATGATATGATTGTCTAAATGATTACTACCTGCTAGATCTCACGCCTAGAGTAATGTTTCTATCAAGCAGTAGTCAAGGTAGTTTTTAGGCTGATCTGTAAGGACTAATAATCATGTAAGGACTAGCAGTATTCTGGTCGGATGTGTCTGCTTTTGCTGCTGTGGATAACTGGCCCTTGTTTCGTATGGGTGATATGAATGAACCCTGCCACCATTCTACGATACGATATTTTAAAAAGCTAATGAAAAGTTCAGTACCAGAGGTGGTAATCGTAATCGTGTCTTTCTTTTTCTCGATTCTTAATAATTGTGGTTTGATCGAGTTGGTACTAATAAACACTTTGCTTCCACTTATCAAAGGTTAGATAGATGTTGGGCTAAGGAAAAGGTTTACTCCCCTCTAAGCTCTTGGTCCAGATAACCCCCAAAGATTAGTTTGGCTTATTCAACCTCATGATTTGCAAAACTAGAGGACTTGACACCTTTTAGCACTAACCAAAACCAGATTTGTTGGTGTGGACAAAGATGATGGCGGTTTTGCTAAGTAAGCACGACACATGAGAGGTTAAGTGAACCAAACTAACTTTGAGGGGTTATCTGGACCAAAGGCATATTTGAAGAGAGTAGAGTGACTTTTTTTTCCTTTGGCTAATGAAGCCTGGTACACAAATGTTGTGCAAAACCCTGCTCCCTCCACTAGGCCGAAAATCAAGTTCCGGCGACCAGCGGGACACCCAAATTCCCTCCTCGGGCCCCCAATCCCAAGGGCCCAAATCTGAGGCCATCGGAACGCGCGGGACGGCGGGAGAATTTTCATCTCGTCCCGCCTTTCACCTCCCCGACCGCCCCGCCGGCCTCGACTCGATCCACACCCAATCTCGCCACCGCCCCCAGGTAGCCGCCGCCAGGAGGATCTTCGCCCCCCGTTCTACGCCGACGAGAGGACCTCCGCCCCCAAGCTCGCCACCGCTGGGACGCTGAGCGCAGGTTTGTTGCCGTCCCCTCTCCCCTTCCTTCCGCTTCCTCGGCGCGCCTCCGGTAGCTGACTTTGCCCGCGACGCTGCGCCACGGCTGTCGTGAGGCCACGCATGGCGCCGCCCGCGCGTGATGTTGCGGCTCCTTGCCCACCGCCGCATCCTGAACGCCGACCACCCTCGCCAATGCTGCGCGCCGGCCACCCTATCCCCGCTGCACCTGCTTATCTGCTAGCTGGGTCTGTGTGTGCGGTGATGCAGAGGACAAAGAGACAAGGTTTGCTTCCTTGTGCTAGTGTCGATTTTCTCTCAGCCTCTCACTGATTGTGTCGGTTGGGCAACTGTTGCTTGCTTGCCTGCCTGCTGCTGCGTGAAAGCTACTGCAGCTTGCTTGGTTTTTAAAATTCAGAAAAGATGTACAATGTATTATATGACTAGGTACTTGCAACATGCCCATGGTATTGTGAGTTGATTTTGATGTATATGTACGAAATGCAGAGAGCGCAATGGCCGGTTCTTTCACACAAGTGATGTCCGAGGACACCGATGTCGATTCATTGAGGACAAGGACTCGCAAGTCTTCCACGCTACACGAATCAGTTGGTGAAGAACATATGGATGGAAGTGCCAAGAGTGGAACTCCAGATTCGCCACAGCCGCCTACTAAGAAGAGAGCTACTGGCAGAAAGCAAGCAAAGGAGAAGTCAAAGGATGTAGTAGGACCCTTCAAGGAAGCGCTACAAGAGTTGGTGGCCTTCAAAAAGAAGGAATTGGAGCTGGAAAAAGAGAGATGGAGGTGGACTAAGGAAATTGAGGAGCGCAGGATATCCATTATGAAGCGCAGGTTGCAGTGGGAAAAAGAAAAAGAGATCATGTTCTGTGATGTCTCCAAATTGGAGCCGGATGCAAGGACACGTGTCTTGGCAATGAGGGCACAAATTGCAGCTTCAGCGGTGGCTGCCCTCAATGGTGCCAATGGTGGTGGTGGCGGCGGCTTTGGGTGCCACTTTGGTGTTGGTAGTGGCAGCTTTGGAAGTGGTGATAACTTTAGCCAAATTTGATGGACCATTTATGCTATTTGGAGCATGTATGTATCATTGTGTTTGGTTGAACGATTGGTGATGTTGTACGGAGTATTTTATTATGTTGCATGACATTTCTACTATAATTTGTCTTTGCCGTGTTTCAAAAGTTTGAATTTCAGTTGTGGTGTTTGAAATTGTGGATTTGAATATGTTTGAACTCTATGCGTTGTAAATGTTAAAATAGGAACTTAGAAATGGGGCTTCAGGCACACTTATTAAGAGCCTTAAGAAATGAGGTAGGAATTATCAAAAAAAAAAAAAAGAAATGAGGTAGGCCCCATTTGGCATTTGAGGGCTATTGCTAGAGTTGCTCTAAAGATCGCGAGCTAGCTTGTTACTGTATGACTTACGAGCAAAACATGAAAAATATTTGTTGTCGTTAGAGTGGTCATGTTTCATCCGTGATGGCACCTTGCATATGCGGTTGGAGGGGCATGTTAAAATACTAAAATGGACCTGGCAGCTCGTTTGTGAATCACGTATACGCGTCGGCATTTGCCGATGGTGGAATAGGTGAGTTTAAGCACATGGTCTACATGGACGTGTTGCCCCTTGGCACTGTTGGTGCATCAGCTTATGGTTAGATTGGTGGGGCGACTATGGGTTGATGATAGATTGGTGTCTCTGGCACCAATTCCGATTCATGACAAGATGGATTCAATCGGGTCGTCCACGTTGCATGTAGGGATTCAATTCACTTTCAAAGAGGTAGGATTGGTGGAGCGAATATTTGCTGGTGTTTCACTTCAAAGATGTTGGTCCAGTCTTCAAGCTCGCCATCACACTAAGTAAAAACCTGGTATTGGGCCTCGTTTGAGAGTTAGCTCAAGCCTGCTTCTCATCGAAACAAGCTTAACATTCGACTTTGCCTGTTACACATTGAACCAAGGTAAGCCGAGCCGAGCCAAAAAGTTGATGTGAACCAGTTTGTGGGTCACGAGGACTTCATCTGGCTAGTTCCAGCCCTACAAACTAGCAGCACCACCGGAATGAGGAAGCAACACCGGCGGCACTCTGGCCATGGTCGCTCGCGCCAGACTTGAGGCACGTACAGGGAGCCAGAAGAAGCACCGGCGTGGCGCGGGTCAAGCTAAGCTGGCCGCGGCAGAATCTTCTATCCGCGAACGGCAGTAATGGGCGGCCGGCCGAATTAACGGCACGGCTGGCGTTCTGGCCCCCATTGAACAGGACATCTGTAGCATATCGCGTCGCATTGGCTGCACAGCACCACCGCGTAGTACGATCTGCTGGCCTCTGCTTCCTGTCAGATGGAGAGCAGAGGGGTGTCCTGACGCGCTCTGCGTCGCCTGTCCCCTCCTTGCGGTTTGCATCCTCTCCTCGGCTTGCAATAGATTGATCAATGATGGCTGGGCAGCTAGCTACTCCTCCTACTAGTAACTAGTCTAGCAAGCTCTGCAGGCAGGCTGTAGATCGACGTCATGGTCGTACGAGCATGTTCGTACGAACAAGCTGCATCCTCCATGGTCCATGCAAGCAAGATGTCATCTTTCCTTAAGAGAAGATATATAGTAGAGCAGTAAAACTAGACGTCTGGAGTCTGGACTGGAGCCTGCACTCTGCTGCCGAGCTCTAGAGCGCGTATTTACTCCGGGACCCAGGCTGCTCGTGGCAACAGTGGTGGTCGATCTCAAAGCCCGCCGATTTGGCGAGCTGGAACTAATTACTTCCCGGGCGTCGTGTCTTCCTGCAGGCTGAGAGAGAGAGGTGATGAGCTATCGCACTTGATGGCAATCACAGGCGGCAATATATCCGCAGACACGTCGCTTTAGACGGAAGCTCTCGTTAATCCCATGCCATGCAGCTAGCGATGCACACGAGACGCCGTTCATTAATAAGATGCTTCTCTCTCTCATCTCCCTTAGCTTCTTCCCTGCTCGCCAGGAAACCCCGGCCCTCCTCCACTCACCGTTCCCCTTCTCTCCCTCCTATCTGCTTATATACGGTCACGTACGTACCCAGCTGATCCTACTCATTGCAATCACCAAGGACCAACGGGCTTCCACCGCAGGCTAAGCTTCCCCGGCCTGTTGCGGTTGTCGGTGTATGGCGACATGACAGCGGTGGCGACAGCAAGAGACGACGCGCCGGTGCAACGGAAGGGCGGCGCCGAGACCACTGGACGAGGCACGACGCCGCCTCCCCCGCAGAACAAGCAGCGGGCTGATCCGCCGCCGCCGCCACCGGCGGAGCCGGGGCTTCGGTGCCCGCGGTGCGAGTCGCCCAACACCAAGTTCTGCTACTACAACAACTACAGCCTGTCGCAGCCGCGCCACTTCTGCAAGGCCTGCCGCCGCTACTGGACCAAGGGCGGCGCGCTCCGCAACGTCCCCGTCGGCGGCGGCTGCCGAAAGAACAAGCGCACCTCCAGCTCCGCCGCCGCCGCCGCCTCGCGCCTCCTCGCGCTCAACCTCCCGGTGGACGGTGGTGGTGGCATCGGCGTCAGTGTCGGTGTCGGTGGTGCCGCCGCCGCAGACCAGCAGCCCGCCGCCGCCGCGAGGCTGGGGCTTCTTGTTGGCGGCGGAGCTCCGGTGGTGGTCTCGCCGTCGCCGATCGGCGGCGGCGGCGCCACCTCGGCCGACTACCAGTACCAGCAGGGCGTCGTGGCGGGCGTGTTGGCTGCGCTGCCACGGCTCCAGCACGCCCCGGCCGTCGGCCAGTACGTGTCCTTCGGGGAGTGGCCGTCATCAGGTCCGGCGGTGGACCTCACCGGTGGCGACGGGAACGCCAGCGCCGGCCACGCGATGAACAGCAGCAGCATCGCGTCGTCCATCGAGTCGCTGAGCTTCGTCAACCAGGACCTGCACTGGAAGCTGCATCAGCAGCGCCTCGCCACCATGTTCGTCCTTCCCCCGCCGCCGAGCTCCGGCGCCGCCGCGGCGGCACACGTCGTCGACGCCGCAACAGCATCGCACGTTGGCGCCGCCTTCTTGCACAACATGGCTGCCGAGGGTGTGCCGCCGGCGTCGTGGTTCATGGACACCTCCTACGTGCTCCCGTGCCCGCTGCCTCCTCCTGCAAATACAGCCACGGCTATAGCCACCACCACCAACTGCAACATCGACATCGGCCGGAGAAACGGCGACGACGACCGCGCCACGTCCAACAACAACTGCGGCAGCGGAATCCCCGCGTCCTGGGGCGACATGTCCACGTTTACAGTCCTGCCGTAGATGTTGCCGAGAAGGTCTCATGATGATTCCCAAGGAATTGAGCTAGGTAGCATGAATATGAGCTAATTAATTTGTCATTAGTTAACTACTAGTGGTCTCTAACTAGGCTTTGAGATGCATTGTTGGGTCATTGTGTGGCACTGTATTTGTTGGAACATTCGACTAATCGACTGTTTGTGTTCCTTCTCTTGCTTTTATTATCATTTCATTCTTGTTGATCTTTTTCACTTTCTTTTCGGGGAATGAGCCATTGTTACGTTATAATTCCCAAGATTTTATTTAAGTTTAACGTGTTGATCTAATTAAGGTCATCAATTAGAAAATAGACTGAAAATTAAAATATTTCATTTTTGCTCCATCTAGCTTGCGTGTGTTTGAAATTTGTCTTACGGTCCAAAGCCTTTGGATAGAAGACATTGATTACTTTGATAAAATTTAATTTTTAAGCAAGCTCTAGAGTATATATATGACACCTCTTGTCCGGATGCGACCTTAATTTGTTTGTCGGGAGGATCGATAACAAGGGGCCTGATCGCTTGAGATTTTTACTGCTGGCTCCGGCTGCAGCTACAGTGTTCACCAACATGCTCCACAGCCGCAGCTCAAAAAGCTCAAACGATTAGGCCCAAGTACCATTGGATCCTGGTCTAGAAAAGAAGCAGCAGTGGGTCGACCCACAGCAGAACGGATGTAGCTCAGCTGGTTACATCCGTTTTATGTTGAAATGCTTGTTTAGGTTCGATCTCCATCTCAACATGGTTGCTAATAATTTACAGGTAGCTAATTATTATTTCTAGTTGTAGGCAATGTGTTCGTTGATAGAACGTGATTGTTAATCTCTGCACGCTACAAGAAAAATAACTATTAGTCACCAACCAACACAGCTAACTACATGGTGACTAAAACTCTGTTTTCTTGCAGTGAGATATATATGGTGGCCCAATCTCTTGAAAGTGTTCATATACATCAATACATGGTATGTGTTCGTGTGTTGATATATAGAGATGATTATGCTTATATGTTAGCCTTTGTATTTGTATTGTTTTTGTATTTAAAAAAACTAAAGTAAGCAATTAATTAAGCAACACATGTTATTTTTTATAACTAGAACACATCAACAGCGTTAGCCGGGTATATCCTTAATTGGTTGCACGAGGCACGACTAAGGCTGGACTACCGAGCCGGCTCGGCTCGGCTCGGTCCAGCTCGTTAGGATAACGAGCTGGCTCAGCTCGGCTCGTTATCTTAACGAGCTGGAATGCTAGCTCGGCTCGGCTCGTTACGAGCTCGAGCTGGCTCGCGAGCCAGCTCGTTAAGCTCGTCACTCGTCTCCAGCATCTTTGCTGCGACCTGGGGAACGTAAAACGAGGACTAGGGCTGGACTACCGAGCCGGCTCGGCTCGGGAATGCTAGCTCGGCTCGGCTCGTTACGAGCTCTCGTTAAGCTCGTCACTCGTCTCCAGCATCTTTGCTGTGACCTGGGGAACGTAAAACGAGGACCATGCCGCCGTGTAATCCTCGTGCCCTTGAGCACGACGGCGTGCTGAGTGAGGAGGCAGAGGCCAACGTCGCAGGGGTCGTCGCGGTCGAGAGGGGATGGGGGCTGGTGACGTGGAGAGCCAGCACACGATCGCACGAGGACAACGAGCTCGTGTTGACCATGAGCTTTGGCATTGATGGCTGCATCGTCGATGACGGGAGGGAAGGGAGAGGCGAGTGCTGCGACGGGGAAAAGGAGGCGACGACAATCTCGCGTTCCGGGCAAGCTCGCAAGTGAGCGACGTGGGAGCAGGGTGACAGGCCAACGAGGCAGGCAGTGCGGCTCGCAAACGGAGTGAGGAAGGCACACGATGGGGACCTGGGAGAAGGCAAGGTGTGGTGGCGGCGCGATTCGAGAAAAGGGATAAGGTGCAGGGAGAAAGAAGGGGACCGAGGGGTGCCGAGCTTTTTAGGATTTGCTGGCTCGTTTGGCTCGCGAGCAGCTCACGAGCCAACTCGAGCCGGCTCGTTAAACATAATGAGCTACAAACCTGGCTCGGCTCGTTAGAAAAAGTGAACGAGCCGAGCTGAGCCGAGCCGAGCTAACGAGCCACGAGCTTTTCGTCCAGCCCTAACGAGGACCAAGCCGCCGTGTAATCCTCGTGCCCTTGAGCACGACGGCGTGCTGAGTGAGGAGGCAGAGGCCAACGTCGCAGGGGTCGTCGCGGTCAAGAGGGGATGGGGGCTGGTGACGTGGAGAGCTAGCACACCATCGCACGAGGACAACGAGCTCGTGTTGACCATGAGCTTTGGCATTGATGGCTGCATCGTCGATGACGGAAGGGAAGGGAGAGGCGAGTGCTGCGACGGGGAAAAGGAGGCGACGACAATCTCGCGGAGCTCCTTCGGGCAAGCTCGCAAGTGAGCGACGTGGGAGCAGGGTGACAGGCCAACGAGGCAGGCAGTGCGGCTCGCAAACGGAGTGAGGAAGGTACACGATGGGGACCTGGCAGAAGGCAAGGTGTGGTGGCGGCGCGATTCGAGAAAAGGGATAAGGTGGGGGGGAGAAAGAAGGGGACCGAGGGGTGCTGAGCTTGTTAGGATTTGCTGGCTCGTTTGGCTCGCGAGCAGCTCACGAACCAGCTCGAGCCGGCTCGTTAAACATAATGAGCTACAAACCTGGCTCGGCTCGTTAGAAAAAGTGAACGAGCCGAGCTGAGCCGAGCCAAGCCAGTGACGAGCCGAGCGGAGCTAACGAGCCACGAGCTTTTCGTCCAGCGCTAGGCACGACCCAGCAGCCTGGAGCTTTTCAAATACACGGAATTATGTCTATTGATTCAGTATTCTTGTTTACATAATCATTTCGGTACAAGCTGCTAGGCTGCTTGCTACTAGCTAGGTAACATTTTTGTCATCTGTTTCCGTTTGCAACGATCGCGTGAAGTTGTCTGGTCCGATCCGTGCAAGATGGACGCAACAACTGCCACCGTATACGTAGCTGTTGCAAGTGCTGTTCCCTGTGGGTGTGAGCTGTACGCGTCCAGCTCCAGCCTCAAACGTCCGAATGAAACCCGCCTGTGACCGGCCGGTTGTAGCTAGCGTATGTGTTAGGAAGGTCCGGCTCACGGGAATCCCATCACATTCCCTTGTAGGGCTCGCATTGCTACGTACGTACATTTACCCGGGAGCACACAAGTGCATGGTGTAGCTACCGACGACGAATTAGCGAGACCTTAAGCGAGCGACCTAGCTACCTGCAAAACCTGATAGAGGAAGGGGGATCGATGCCTTGAATTCTATAGGGATCCCAATTCTATATCCTATGGTGCAGGAAGGATAGCAGCACATTCCGGGCTGCCAATGTGGTGCCCGGAAACAGTGATGGCCTGACAACCCTGTCCCAAGGCCCGCCCGTTTAACTGCATCCACATCTCGCTCCATCGATCTTCTACCGTGTCCGAGTAGAGCGTAGAATGGTCCTGAATGAATGCTCCTTTTCCTTCTTCCTAGTTAGATTCTTCCATTCCTGGGATCGAGCAGATCGAGCACCACCCGAGGCCATTAACTTCTCTGGGCTCTGAAGGATCTATATCTATCCACTCCAGCATGCAGGGACCGATGGATCGAGGACCAAGCTAAAGACCCTCGTCGTCTGTCTGAGACCTCCGACGATGATGGCAGGCAAACTTTAACGAAAACGCAGAGTGACGCATGCGTGCAAGAAAGCGGTAGATTCGCAACTGAGAGTTGCCGTGGGGTTTGGTGCTGGTCAGTGGTCTCCACGCGGTTTTCTCGTCCGCAATACTATTGCTTTCGCTGTGCGCAAGGAGTGACGGCTGGAGGCAGCGGGGGAGAAGAGAGCGTACGAGGAGCTTTCCCAGTCCCACTCAACGAAAGAAAGATGAGGAAAATTATATACAAACAATACTTGCATTTTATAAATCAGAACAATATAAATTTTAAAGTTTTCAGACTTTCCCGTATTATTAGGCCCCGTTTGGTGGGCTGACACTTCTGTTTCTCTTAAAGTTTTAGCAATTTGGTTTCTAAAGAGAAACCCAGAAACGTTTCTAATTTTGCTCTTAATTAAAAAACCGAAACCTTTTGGTGGGTTTCTTCTGGTGCTTCTAGAGAAACTAGAACCCTTCTTAATACAAAATGTGCCCAGCAAGATCTAGAAAAAAAAAAAAGAGAGGAGAAATTAATACCATTTATTTGGGTTTCTCCAGCTTCTTAAGAGAATCTGAAACTATAAACCATACGAAACACACCCTAGTGCCCACACGTAAGATACATGTGGAGTTCAATTCTTATTCATAGTGTCAGACGCCTTGATGAGTAGCAAGGATATTATGTTTTCACTAGAGCACAGTAAAAGGTTAGTTAATTATATGAGTCTATAATTATGTTTTCCACTTGATTCCCATTGACTTTACATGCAGATTCAATTCCCATCCAGTTTACATGCAAATAGCACTGACAATTCTGAACCAGCCACCCCTTCACATCATATACAAATTCACGCGTTGTGTTGTGACCAAAGGAATTTATTTTATGTAAGAAAGCATCGTTACATATAGTCAAATCATGGAAGTATGGGGTCACTTATGCTGAAGTTTATATGACCATGAACAGTAGCAGAGAATGGAGCAGGACGCTAGTAAATATAATGCTACAGCTAGAGTTACAATGCTATTGCGAATTAGGGGGGTAACCAGAGAGCTCCACTGAAGCAAGCTGACGTCCACAGCAGAAGCATTCTAGAGGAGGTTTTGTATATCCACGCTGATGTCTGGCTAGTAATCTTGTAAATGGACGGTGAAGCATTCACAATGAAATCAACCAAATTGAAGAATGAAACCATTGCAAAGAAACTTTAGGTTAGATCATCCTCATCATCGTCTCTTTTCTTGAGCTCATTCTTTGCCTTCAGCAGGAGAGTTGTTTTCCATGGATCCTAAAACATAAGCGTTAAAATACAAAACTGTATGATTTTCTGAACTGAAGAGGCAAATAGCTTTGCATTAGAGAATACACTATCCTGGAAGAGAGAATCTGTCGAAAATAAATGAAATGCCACAGAAATTTCAAACAGCACATACCAAGCGTGTCATGCTGTCAAATTCTTTGATGGCATCAGTAAACTTGGCAACATCTCCTTCATCCATGGAAGCCGCAAGATCCTGCATGCAAATTTCAGTGCATTACAAGTTAACTAAGCAAAGAATGTCTACACGTTTGTAAATAAAAAAAAGGACTGGCTACTTTTAGCGCTTCACTCCATATTGATCATGTTCTAGAAAATTTGTTTGATAAGGGTATAGAGAATTCTGTTATTCAGGCTAGTAATGAGCAAATGAGCAGGTGTTAAACTAGAACACAGTGTCGTAACAAAAAAAAAAAAGGGAACCAAATGGGGATGAGTGTTGTATGCTACCGCCAAGAGCTTGTATTCACGTGTCCCTGAGAAGGTTGGATCAATGTCCTGCCACAAGATATAATGTTTAGAAAGCTGATATTGCAAACCAGCTGACATTTTAAAGGAGCATGTCGCACCTGGTAACGCTCCAATGAATTATTTATGGCAACAGGATCACCTCTACATAGTTGGCAAATGCCTGCATTAAGTAGGATGCTTCTGACACTGTACTTGAGAAGGTTATTGTTTGTTGATTTACGAGCTATTTCTTCAAAGAGCTGAGTTGCTTCCTGGTACCTGAAAATATAGCCCGGTGTGAATCATTGTGCTGTACGCTGCAATCACGCAATTACCTAACTAATAAAAATAATAATGTTAAAATATCAGAAGAGTTTGCGAACAGCTCAAGAAAGAACATATTTACTAAGAATCTTACTTGCTAATAGACAACCTCAACTTTACGGGAAGTACAGAAAACACTCGTACGCATGTACTCATTCATCAAATCGGTTAAATTAAATACACCACAGATTTCAAGTTATGAAGCAAACATCACAATCAACTTCTAACTAAACTGCATACATAATGAAAACTCTTTGTATCCTGATTCCAGCACTCATGATGGTCCTCCATTATTCTTCATTATTTTCATACAGTTTTCTACAGTACAAAATATCTTTAATCCGTTTGGTATAGAGGGAGGGGATTCTATGAAGCAGGTTGCGGTGAAAATCAAAAGAAAAACCAAATGTCAATGTGCATTATCCGTTCAAACATATATTGCCTTCATGTTTTATCTACCTTACCCAGGTGTGAGGATTAAAAAGCTAAAGACACTACACACAGAGGAATCTTCGCGAGGAAAAAAAGTTCACAATTTGTTTCAAAAAGTGTACGAGTAAACAGCCAGCAACCAATGATGAAAGTTACAAAACAGGTACCGGCAGAGCAGATTTTGTTTGAGCAGAGCTGCCCTGCCAAGATCTGAATTAATTTCACTCTATAGGGCATTCTCTTGGATGGTTGTGAAGTCAGATAGTTAAGAATGGTATTCACATAAAAATGCTATTGTCACAGATACAGTTGAAACTTACTTTTCCAGCTGCGCATAAATTTCTGCAATTTTCTGTGTAATGCTGTTAGCTTGAGATGACTGTCCCTCGCTGTCAAAGAGATCAGCAGCCCGATTCAGGTAAGCTGCAGCATTTTCCAAGTCTTGTTCTTGCTGATAGATTTCGCCAATGTCCTGAAATGTTACAACTCAAGGCCATCAAGTTGGTATTTCAGGATAATAACAGGGATTCTTTTATTCTCTTGGGAAAACACATAATCAAACCTCATTGGTCAGTATAGTGATGTATAGGCTAATCCATTATGATAGATTAACGTAAAAAGAGAGTAAAAATATAGGGATTCGTGTGCACAAATATTATTAAATGATTGTGAATAGTATATAACCTTGCTGTATCTTGCAGCCATATTCAGTCTACCAATTTCCAAGAAAAGATTAACTGCATTGTTAAGTGCCTCTGCAGCATCTGTATCAAACATTTTATGTTACGTTAGACATGCTGAAACATGATGAGCAGTCAGCCAAGCACTCCATGAAAATCAATCATCAAGAAGCCTTATCAGACACTCCTACCAAATTTAGTCTCAATGTTTCTAAGATCATATCGTAACAATTATTGTTAAAGTGGTGTTATATATTTTATATCTTGTATGTTCCAGAGAAGTCAATTATGAGATTAAAAAAAAAGATATATATATAGCCAGAAGTAACACAGCAAAAAGTATTATCGGTCCATTGGATGGGTTTTACTATCTCCAATAACTGTTAATTCTAAAAGCGACATACCACATGGCACTGTCTGGATAGAGATGTATTACACAAATATGTGTGAATTAAAGAACAATAAAATAGGGAATTCATCATATTTATAAAATGTAAAAAGAAGTACCTTGTGGTGAGAACTTTTTGTAGCAGTTGGCAGCCTCGACATAAGCAGAGGCGGCCTCATGCTTGCTATCTCCCTATAGTGTAAACAGTGGCTAAAGCTCATATTTTTGGATCAAATGGTAAACAGAAAAGCAAAAAAGAGAGCCAACAAAACGAACCTGCAAATGGCAATCTGCAATCTTTTTGTATACAGAAGCCGCTCTGCTCCCTAATAGCATACATGTTACCACATAAGAAGGAGCTCTTTTTAAAGAAAATATACAGAAGAGTACCAAGTATATTCCAAATTCCATATCATATGATATCATTATGGGAAACCAAGAGATGATTACAACTTTACAAGCAGTAAGTTGAACAAGCTAATGGAAACAAAAATCCAGAGGAGGATCCATAATGGATAATTCAGTGATCAAACCCATACAGTGGAATATGGGACGCTATAGTTGAAATATTCAAATTGCAGATAGCAAGCAAACTTAAAGCGTAAAAAAAAAATGGAGAAATTAACTGTCTCGAATCATAACTTTGCACTCCAGAACATGCAACAATTGAAAGTGCACATGGATTTTAGCATCAGGTAGCTCCTGATTAAAGTCGGCCTATATAATGTCATCGATAATTCATCAAGATCTCGCAACACCTTCCTTAGATTACTCGTATCTAATCATAAACCTAGATCTCTGTGAAACGCGTTTCCGTTCAACGCCGGGCAATCTCAACGAAGCCCCGGTTGATTTCAAAATTAAGGATCCTCCCCTCAACGACATCAACAGGCACCTACATACATCCTATCAACCCGATCGATCGCACATTGATACCGTTAAACCGGCACGCAGAGGCCAAGGGGATGCGATTGGGGGAGCGGCGAGGCTCACAATTCTTGGCGAGCTTGAAGAAGTTGCCGGCCTTGTCGAGGAGGTCGGCCGCGTCCTCGTGCTTGTTGCCGAAGAGGCCCCAGCCAGAGAGCTTCTTCTCCGCCTTCTTCTCGAGGTCGTCCCCGCGAGCCTCGTGGTCGCCCATCCCTCCGACGCGGAGGCGCGCGCCGCTGCCGGTCGCGTGACGGTGTGGTGCCGTGCGGCGAGGGAACCGGCGCCTTTCTTGGGTTGGCTGGGAACGGACCGAGAGAGGGAGATGGCCAGATGTGTTCACAACTCGCACACTCGGTTGGGCCCGGCGCGGCTTCATTTGACCGGTCTCGGGCCCGCCTCTCGGCGCGGCTGAGGGCGTGGGTCGGGTCCCGGTTTCCTTCTCTGCTCTCTGTTTCACTTTCCTCCCTCTGTTTATCTTTTTTTTTTTTTGTATTTTTAGGGACAATATGTGTACCCAAGCAAATACAGGACATTTATTCTACCTTTGACATCTTCAATTTTCCTTTGAAAAGTTTGTTTTATTTTTATTTCATCTTATTGGACTCATAGTTTAATTTTATAAAATATTTTGTCTATGCATTTAGTTATTAATTATTTTTAAAAAATATATTTCTCTTCTATTTTTGTATATTCAAAGAATTACATAATTACATCAAATTGTAATCGAAACACACACCATTGTCGTCGGGATCGTCTAGTCAGTCATGGGCCACTTGTTAGTGGGGTGCATATCAGGTGCAAATGCACCAAAAGTTGGAAATGTGAAAATTTTCAACATAAACCATTGGATCGTCCATCTATGGTTTAGAAGCAACTGAACTTTGCACATAGCCTCCTGTATGTTTTGATAAATATGCAGATTCCCTCTTCACTTTTCTGAAGACTTGTTAGTGACCCCTTAGTCATGAGTGTAAGAATGACATTCCTTCTTTGAGTGTTAACTCTTTATCTCGCACTCGGGTTGGTCCACAACCCCTTCTTTGATTTTCCTTTTCTGTTAACAACATATTTCCTTTTGGTTCAAAAAAAAACCCAACTTATTTCCCTTTCCTCTCACTTGCAGAATACGGAAAGCTTTCTTCTCCAATCCCATTCATGTGATTCAACTCAGATCTCGCACACCGGGCCATTATCTCCGTCGCTCTGATCTCATCACCAGACCATCGCCAGCTTTAGATCTAGCCCAATTGATAACTGCCTTACCACATCTTACCGTCAGGAAACCCGTTGGACTACTTTGCACCACAGTTCGCTATATAGAAGTTGCTACACATAGGAGTTCGAAGCCAAGTTCACCAAGCAGATTGAAGGATAAGCTACACACGAGGATTAAAAAGGCCTGCACATCGATGCCTCTTTGCCGCCATCACTCGAGCTGGCAATGAATGTAGAAGTCCACATTTGTTTCCTTTCTGTTGGCTTGAAATAACTTCATGATTCTCTTGATTTGAAATAATATTTTACTTGACTTGAAACAATTTTGACTTGAAATTACGGTAATTGAAATAGTTTATAAGTTGAACATTTTTGTTTCCTTTCAATTTGCCTTTTCTTAGTTTGATTTTTTTTGGATTGTTTTCCAACTTTAAGCAAACTGATGGAGGTAAGACAAGGCCAGAAAAGTGACAAGGCCAGAAAAGGGATTATGAAACGTAATGTTCATTATAATAATAGAATAATGCAGGCTTGAGTAAAGTGCTAATTATGCTTAATCTTTTTAGATTTGTGTTGATATACTTTTTACTTGACTCAAAACTTGTTTGGATCTGATTTGAAACATCAGGCTTGATTTAAATATCCTTAGAATGTTTCATTTTGATTTTGAGATTTTTATTTACCTTGGAACTCGGCTTCAGCTAGGTATTGTGAAGAAGTTGACCGGCATAAACCAGACCCTTAGTTGGAATTCCATTTTTTTTCAGCTTCGGGGAAGGGAATGGGAATGAGAGTTTGTTTACCCGGCTACAAAAGGTAAATGAGCATCAGATTCATACTTAGCACTGGCCTGCTAATTCAGCGAAATGCTTTTTTTGCACGACCACGCTCAAGAGCTTATGCCTCCTCCAGAAAATTGGTATCAGGTGTAATCACTGCAAGTATATATTTGAAGTTGCCACTGACTCGTGGTTCCAAGTCAGGGTGGACCCCCTGTCAGTGAGCACTGTAAAGCATGCAATGACGGCAGAGGAGCCGTTTCCCCCCTCCCTCTTTCTTTTTCTATAGCAAGCGTTTTATGTGGGGTCCGTCTGTTACTAACCTGTCCCATCACTCCCTAGCTTGTCATCCCAATCTGGATCGAGACTCGCCGTGGGAGACTCTCTGTCTGCCGTGCGCCGGTGAACGACTCGGTCGTGAGACCACTGCAAGCGAAGGTGCAGCCTGTCCGCCGCCGCCGGAGAAGACATTGTCCGCGAAAGGAGGAGGCCCGTTCCGCGCGGGCCGACGCACTGCCAAAGAATGGGTCGCCGGGGGCGCCGCAGTGCTGTTGCTGGAAAAGGAGGTATGTTAGTTACCTTTTGCTTCGGTGAATCGGATTCGGGGAGGAAGAGAAGAGTGTGTGTTGGTTGGGGGGGGGGGGGGGGGGTGTAGATTTGTCGTTTGTTGTTGGTTACCTTTTGCTTGGGTTGTGAACGAATCGGATTCGGGGAGGAAGAGAGAAGTGAAGAGGGGGGGTTAAGATTTGTCGTTTGTTGTTGGACCCGCACGGTAGATTTGTTGTTTGTTGTTGGAAGGCCGCGCGCATGGTGTTGATAGCGCGCGCGTGCTTTGGTTGCTTTCGGGGCGCCCCCTTTTTTTCTTTTTTGATGATGTTTCGGGGTGCCCCTTGGTCGCGCGCGCTCGGGTGATTGGGTGAAGGACGCGAGCAAAGCCGCGCACCGAAAGGCCCGGCAGACAGCGACCGCCTTCCTTCCGTTCGAAGCTTCCTGATCAGGTCGCGCACGAGTCAAGCGAACCGCAGGCATCCCAAGCGGCGGCGGTTGTTCCCCTGCACCTCGGCTTCCTCCGACTCCCTCTTGTTCCTCTTTCTTTCTTTCGCCGCTCCCAAACAGGAAACATCCCAAACCCTCTGCAGTGCAAAAATTCGCTGCCATGGCCCCCGCCGCCGCCGATGCGCAGGAAGAAGACGCGCGGTGCGAGGACGAGCCCAGCACCAGCGGTACGTCTGTGCGCTCCGCGAAAACGCATCCACGCAGCCGAAGCCTCACCCCTGTTTCAGTTTGTGTACCTATGCAAAACATTCTTTCTGAAATAGCCTGCTGTGACTGCTACAACTGCTGCGGTAGTTTATTCTTATATGGTACTCTCAGTTTGTACCGCTTCATCTCCTGACGGCCTAGGTGCGTACTTTCATTCATCGAGCGAGTTGTTCTGGTATAGTAATTTAGGAATTCTTCTATCTGGTTCTAGTGAAGTCTCTGTTATAGTTCGACAAAACATAGGTAGGTAGGTAGGTAGGTGCCTTTGAAAAGCAAACCCATTTCAGGCTCATTCAATCGAGCTCACCATCTACTTGCGGTTACTGTTTTATTTAGCGTCGAGCATCTTGTTATAAACAGTCTGTGATAACAATTTGTGCCGTTCCTTGTTCAGGTGATGGATACCAGCATGACCAGCCTGTCTACTTTCCGGAAGAACTTGTTGGCGATTGGTTATCTTTCTCTCGTCTTGGCCTGTATTACAGCTACACAATCTTGTTGCGAGGGTGTTTCGACAAGGCTACTGCTCCGACAGACATAATCTTGGCTGTCAGATGCGACTTGGGACCTGAATTCATCTGTAACTCATTTGACATGGGGGGTGTTCAAGTTACCATTCAATACGCAGGCATTATTCATCTCAATGAACAACAGGTGATTAGGGAATACGTGACCTGTCCTGTTGTTAGTTTTTTTTTCCAATGTTCCTGTTTTCATTTTGAGGTTCCTGTATTCATGATGACAACCACGTGCAAATCTTTTCTTCTTCAGGTAAATTTTGCCAGAAGGTTCCAGACGACCATTCTTTCGTTGCTTATTAGCAAGGACCATTTGGAGGTCAGCGATGCTATAAAAGGCCTCCATGATGAACTCCAAGCATCAGTTGGGGTTGTCTACTTGCTCCTGCCTTCAATTTCTGGCAAAATTGATTGGTGCAAAATCAAATTCTCATCTTCACCAGCATATGATGAAGCTACTGGCAAGAATGTGAGACACTCCCATGCTTGTGAAGATGCCCATTTAGTGCAGACAAAAGACGGTCTTTTCTGCACATGCATGCTACAGAACTGTGTTGTCTATACTCCTCAAGACAAAATTTTCCATAGTGTTACTGGGTTTGTTGACTTAGATGCAAACAACATTTGGCATTTGGAAGATGGGAGTACTATTAGCTCCAGAAAGTATCTTAAGACGAGGTACAGTTTTTTCCTCTCTTGGAAGTTTAGATTCATACATGTTTGTTCTTATTTTGTATGCTTCATACATGGCCTGAATCTTACCTGTGAAACTCAACGACTATTGGCTCCCAGTGAACTACTCCCAGTGCAAAATTGCTTCCACAAGTCTTACAAAAGAGGTAAAGGTTGTTTTCTGTTAACACGACTAGATTGTTGTCTCCTACTATCTTGTTTCAATAGCATATATTAACCCACTCCACCAAGTGCACCCTACCATCAGTAGAATCCCGAAAGCTTATCTGAGTTCCTGTGTAATCTGTTCGTAGAAAAAAAATTCCCATCGAATCGAAGTGCACCAGTTACTAAATTTTTAGCCATGTGTGCCAATCAGCCAAATTCACACATCCCATACTTTACAATTTTACTTGTCCATAAGCATCTGTTTAACTGTGAATTATTTCTCATACTATGCTTATTTATAAACGTAGAACAAAAGATAGGGAAAAGTATGCTAACTTCAATTGCTATTGTTAGATCTTAGCTTCTTGAGAAATATAGTTTCCCACAACATGGATTTGAAGTTATAAGCTGTACCCATTGATCGTACTGCAATTCATAGGGTTTGTTATATGAAATTGACTTAATATTATTTTCTTTGCTTCAGAACCTAGGGATACAAATGCTGTTGAGTTGCCACCTGAACTCTGCAAAGTAGTTATGGCACCGGTGTCAGCAAATACTTTGTGCATCTTCACATTTGTTCCTTCCATAATGTACCGTATCCAGTGTTTGCTTCTTTCTGTCAAGTTGAAAATCCAGTTGGGCCCAACAATGCAACAGTTCAACATAAAAGCTCTGAAGGTACTGTTTTTCTAGCAGTCATCTGTTTTACTCCACTAGTAACTGTAGTACTCCACTAGTAACTGTAGTAGGTGATGAGATACCAGTTAACTGGCTGGGATAACGAGATCTTGGCAGCTGGCAATATGTGTGTTATGGCAGTACCTGTGAAAGATTGCAACTTTGTATTCTGTAGAAAAAAAAAAGAGATCTAGACTGATGATGTTACAATTTAAAATCTGATTAATGCTTACACTAGTTTGATTCCAATTAAATTTAATTTAGCAAGTTGCTCCATATGCAGATCATGGAAGCACTTACAACAAAGGCATGCCAGGAGGCATTTTCCTTGGAGTCATTAGAAACGCTTGGGGATTCTTTCCTTAAGTATGTTACAAGCCAGCATCTCTTTAGCAAACACATGGATCTTCGAGAGGACGTGCTAACTGATAGGAGAATAAGTTTGGTCTCCAACACAAATCTATGCCAGCTGGCTTGCAGCAGAAAACTCGTGGTACTGAAAATCTTACTACCTCTGCTTTGCATTTGTTTCTTCAAGTAAGCATTGGCGTCCAAGAGTTCTTTTAACCTTTTGAGTGAACTGATTGCTGAGTCAAACTCCTTATCTTGGAACCTGATTTGTTATTTTTTAAAAATAAAATAAAATAATTTGTTTTCCTGGTGTCGTTTTGATTGTAATACATGCTGGCACCTATTTCCATTATGTCCCTATTTGGAAAAGTGTTTTCATGGGAATATTACGGGGAATGCATAGCTTTCTGCAAAGTTCTTGTGTTGCAAACAGGCTTTCATGCTTTGGTTTTGCTTGGAAAAGTATTTTCATGAAAACCTTCCATGAAGTATTTTTACGAATTATAAACATGCTTGTATGCTGATCCTGTTATCCACTAGTTTATTTCTTTCATGTTATGCTATGAAATACTAATCTGAATGGACCAAATTTTGCTACGTTTAGTTATTCTGCTCTGTATTGGTACAAGTGCGCTGTCCACATGATTTTTGGGGAAGTTTTTGAAACAATGCAACTTATTGAATTTTCTAAAGGGATGAGGAAACCCCTGGAGACATAATCCGTGTCCCATTCAATTTTAGTTTTTTTCAATTCATTGCAGAATTTATATACATATATGTTACCATTGTTCCCTGTAAGTCATGTGCTTAGTAGTTAGTGTAGTGTCCTTGTTGGATTTCTTTCAGTTTCAATTGGTTTCAGTGTTTGTTAGCAGTTAGCGTAGTCAAGGTTAGTTTCAGAGTCCTAATCTCTAGTAGTGTAATGGCCATGGCGTTGTGGTGCTCGTGTGCTAGAAGGAGGCCACTATGGCCTGATTCAGCTCTATTGGAGCCATGGTCTAGTTTGCTTGCTTTGCTATATAACAAAGAGGAGAAAACAGAAAATGCTGCAGCTTCATCTCAGCACAAATTCACTTGTATTTTTTAAGTTCTGAGTGAGATTTGAGAGATTAGCACCTGCCTGATTTCCAACAACTATCAGGTTGGCAGGACACATAACGTTCATTGCTGTTTTTTCTTGTTTGGCAGGGATACATTCGAGGTGAAGAGTTTAAGACAAAATGTTGGATCATTCCAGGGCTTTATGACAAACGTGGCAACAGCAATTTTTCCTTCCAATGCACCAACAATATGTACAGTTTGAAGAAAATATCCATAACAAGTGACACAATTGCAGATACAGTGGAAGCCTTGATTGGGGCCTGTCTCAGTCTTGGTGGTGAGCATGGTGAGCTGGCAGCGTTTCATTTCATAAAAAGTTTAGGAATGGATATAGAACTGCATATTGGAATGAACGATGAAAGGAAACTTATAACAAAATCTGGAAATATTGAAGAGTCCATTAATGCTAGATGCTCAGACTTGGAGGCAATGCTTGGTTATGTTTTCAATGATCGTTTGTTGTTAGTGGAAGCATTGGCACATGGTTCCTATAAGACTGTCGGCACTACAGCCTGCAATCAGGTTAGTCTCTATTCGATGTGATGTTTAGTTTAGTTTGTTGTATTTTTACCTATTTCATCAGGAACAGATCCTTTTCTAAGACAACAATATTTTCATAGTTATAACTTATGTTGTGCAGTAGCCCTGACCTGCAATATACAGCCAAAAATTGTCCCATCAGAATCAGATGATTTTAATATATAATACACATTTCATTATCTGACTACTTGCTTCAACTATAATCTTCACCGCATTCCACCCACTAACATCCCTCCTCGTGACAGTCTCATCACCAAGCCCTGCTTGTGACATGCTTGCAACGTGTTTTGACAATTGCTCTGCTGTGGATTGTTCACCTGCTAATCAGGTTTAAGGGAACGTTAGGGAAAATGCTCCATTGTTACATTGCTTAGTCCATTTAGCATTTTACGTATACTGTTGACATTACTTTCTTTCTTTTCAGATTTATGTTTCATGTTATATATTGTGAGATGTTTTTATAAAGAGTATGGAAGAAATACAATGTTTTATGGTACCACACAAATTTGATGGATAGTTTTCCTTTATATGTTGCTAAATCTTACTCGTAAGTGAAACCTTTTTGTGGGTAATATACTTAAAAGTTTGCATCCGTGTGCAGAGGCTTGAATTTCTTGGGGATTCTATATTGGATTACATCATAACTGTGCACTTCTTCAAACTATACTACCCTGATTGTACTCCAGGATTGTTGACAGATCTGCGAAGAGCTTCTGTGAACAACCATTGCTACGCCCATGCATCTGTTAAAAATGGACTGCACAAGTATATTCTTTATTCTGATAAACAGATGGTAAAGACGATTAACGATCTTGAGAATTCTGGGCGATCATTTTCGGGCCCATCACATGGCATCGAACCTGGCAGCGGTCTGCCGAAGGTGCGTGCATATACAGTTTACAAATTAGTTTTAAACATACTCTTGCAGCTTTTTCCATTATTACTATTTTGTATTTTCGTAGTATTCCATTCAGTTCATGTTTCCTTTTCTTTCATTTTCTCACATCTCTTGCATTTCCCTTGTCTTATTTTTGTCTGAGTCTAGTATAGCTGATAACCCCGGTTACTGATTCTGAACAGTAAGTTGAATTTTTGGCGTTTCTTCTGTCATAGAAAGTTCAAATTATGATAAGCTTTGCAAAAAAATGAAAAAAAATGATTGTAAGTAGGTTTAAGGTGAATGGTTCTAGAACAGGTGCTCCTTTTCCAGCTCTCTTGAATAAAAAATTTGTACTTGTGTCTGTTAAAAAAAGAAATGTACTTGTGTTCACTTGTAGGACCTTCTTCCGTTACAAGCTGAGTCGTGCTTTGTGTTTTTGTTTTTTTGGCCAAATACAGTACCTTGCAGATTTGATCGAATCAATAGCTGGTGCAATCTACCTCGACAGCAGATGTAACAAGGAGGAGGTCTGGAGAGCCATGAAACGGCTTCTGGAACCTCTTCCAACTTCTGACACTATGGAGTGTGATCCGTTGACAGAACTGAAGGAATTATGCGAGCAGAGAAGCTACCTTCCACCGTTGTACTCTACAACTCGTAAGGATGGGGTGACAACAGCAGTTGCAGAGGTGCAGGTTGCTGGGACACAGCACTATGCAATCCGAACCGGAATAGGTTGCAACAAAGATGTGACGAGGGTCGCGGCAAAGGCTCTGCTCCAGGATCTGAAAGCCTTAACCTTGTCATGAGCCTGGAGTGCTGGCAAATGATCTTTTTGCACTTACTTGCACCATGGATTTCATTGGCTGTGGTCATTAGACTATACTGAGACTAAGGTTTCAGCTGTTCATGTACTACATAGGTTGGAAGCAGATATTGGTTTCTTATTATTAGGCGAATTTTGCTGTGGGAACCGCTTAAAAGTGTGGTATTTGCTGTAGGACATCAGATTTTTTTCTTCATCTTTGCTGGTCGACAATCTAAAACCGTGATTATTTGCTGGTGGACACTTCTAGCATTAAAGTATTCATTTTTTTTTTGAAGAAATCATTTTGTTTTATTCCTGGACCCGCTTGTAAGTCTTACACTCGACGAGCAAAAGCGCTGTGGCTCTGTGCCCATGGACGGCAGCGATTGCGATGATGTCGGCCGGGCAACAGGGGCCGTGGTGGCACCGCGATCCATCTTCTGCTCAACTGTCTGGACTCTGGAGCGTGTCTCTGGCACCAACCCCGCTTGCCAACGCGGCCGCCTGCCGCGGTGGCGGTGCCGTCGCCCTGCCCCTGGCCTCAACCTCCGGCGACGCGGACGAATCGGCGCAACGCGTGCTCGAGCCGCCGCCTCTTTTGAATTCGAATAGAAAAGAAGAGTCATTGGGTAGGTTGCCGGATCCACTCCGCTGCTTCAGCCTCAACCGCAGCACCACATTGTCGAAGAGTTCGCCATGCCGTGAGCAGAGTAGTGGATTGCCATCTGAAAATTTGGAGCATGTTAAAAAAATCTTGTTATTTAAGAACATTAAATAAAATTTAATGACAAAACTTTTTTAACAGATGAATGCTCATTTCGAGACGAATTTAATGAGCCTAATTAATCTTTGTTTTGCTACAGTGATGCTACAGTGATGCTACAGTACCATCATCTAGTCATGGCTTAATTACCCTCATTAGATTCGTCTCGCGAATTAGACCAGGGTTCTGTAGTTAATTTTGTAATTAAACTTTATTTAATATAGTTTATCTAGAGTTTAAACCTCTGTAAAGTTTAGACCCCATGTAACGAACATCTCCTGAATCTCTACAGCTTCACCTGATGCCTCATGAAACGATGCATTAAAATTATTTTTAGTCCATCAAGTCTATGGAGACAGCGTGGACAGTTTGGAATCTGTACGTTTTTCGACTGGAACATGTTTATTGATTTCTGGACATATTTGTATTTGTACTAAAACCATTTAGATGTTTCTTTTCGTATGTAACATATGTGTTTTGCTAAAAGTCGACAAGCACCGGAGACTTTATGTGTGCCAAAGTTCACTGCAGGCACGCTGCGAGTGCCGTTTTTCACCCGAGGCATTTCTTATTTACAAACAGGTTTTGGCTCCACCCGAACAAGCCCCGTTGCCATCCTTAGCGCAAAGAAGAGAAAACCGAAAGTCTGAATGAAAAAAGCCGCATGTCATCAGTACCTCAACAAAACGACAACCTGATCAGTTCCAGCGAAGCTCTAGCCAGGTACTCCCTCCATTCCAGAATAAGTGACGCTTTTGACTTTCAGACATTACGTTTGACCGTCTGTTTTATTCAATTTTTTTGTATAAATAGTAAAACAAATATGTCATGGTTAAAGTATTGCTAATGATGAGACAAGTTATAAAAAAATAAATAATATTTGCGTAAATTTTTTGAACAAGACGGACGGTCAAACATGATGTCTGAAAATCAAAAACATCACTTATTCTGGAATGGAAGGAGTAGGTTCCACCTAAAGATGTTGTCTTGACATAAAAGGGAAATAAGAGGAAGTTTTAATTTTTTTCTTTTTTGTTTGGCTTTTTTCTTGTGCCCACCGGAAATAAGATCCTGTTTATTTCCTATTCAAATTATATAAACTAAATAATCAATAAGCTAGGTGAGAGCAACTTTTGGATTATGATAATCTGACTTGTGAATTGTTATAATCTGGCTATAATATGCGACCGGTTTGTTTCAGCTTATATAGATTCTAACTTGGACAGGTCGTAAGTATGAACTACACGTTCACAAAGTTCTCCGTTGTGTTGAGCAATTGGCCGCTCACGAGTATATTATATCAGTTGAGTGATTAATAAAGTTCTTTCTTAATTGCAAAAAAAATTGAATACACCTCTTGAAAGATTTCTTAAAAAAAATACACCCTTCAAAAGATTTCTTAAAAAAAACCGCTCTCAAGCAAGGTTTACAAAACTAAACCAGACTTACCCGTCCGGTTTGTAAAACCGGGCGGATTTGGGTAAAAGCCGACACTGGTACTGTAACAAAATCAGAAAACCGGCCGGTTTTACGGTTTACCGGTTCTGCTCTGTCCGGTTCCGGTTTGTCCGGTTTTGCAAATCCTGCTCACAAATCATAGGCACGGAAATAAATGCAAAAGCAAATGAGTGGGAATTTCTAACGGGAAAAGCAAAAGCAAGCTTGTGCACATGCACACACGAATCCAAAGCGGCGCAGAGAATTCGAGAGGCCCACCGGCCAGTCTCGCTCCATTACCAACACCCCTCGTGAAAGCTATCGCAGTACTAGATTCTCCTGACTGGTCCATCGCGTCGATCGCACGCATCGCTCTCTCGGTACCAATCAGTTTCCGAACCGGTTGCCGCCGCCCGCAGTCGTGCGGGAGAAGGCAGCTGGAGCGTCGCCGCCACCGCACTTTTGTCCATCTCGCCCCCTCCACTCCCATCATCCCACTCCCACATCATACAACCCCGCGGCTTCCAAATTCCAATCCCTCCCCAAAACCTTCTCGCCGCCATGGCCTCCTCCTCCTCTTCCTCCTCCTCAGTCACCACCGCCGAATCCGCCGAGGAAGATGAGGACCCGTCGCCGCCCTGCGACCCGCAGACGCTGGCGCGATGGTGAGCCACTCGATCGCGCGCTCGGTGAGCCCGAAATCGTCCCGTCCTAACCATCCACGGCGTGTATGTTGTTCCTCGTCGTTTCGCAGGTACCAGCTGGAGGCGCTGGAGCGGGCGAAGCGCGGGAACACGGTGGCGTTCCTGGAGACGGGGGCCGGGAAGACGCTCATCGCCGTGATGCTGCTGCACGCCTACGCGCACCGCGTGCGGCGGCCGGAGTCCCGCTCCTTCGCCGTCTTCCTCGTCCCCACCGTCGTGCTCGTCGGCCAGCAGGCGGGGGTCGTCGAGGCGCACACCGACCTCCGCGTCGCGCAGTTCTACGGAGAGATGGGGGTCGACTTCTGGAGCGAGGACACCTGGCGCAAGGCCGTCGACGACGCCGAGGTGCTCGTCATGACGCCGCAGATCCTGCTCGATAACCTCAGGCACAGCTTCTTCCGCTTGCAGGACATCGCGCTCCTCATCTTCGACGAGTGCCACCGGGCCAAGGGGAACTCCCCATACGCCTGCATACTCAAGGTCCCCTCCTCATAAATGTTCCACTGCTCTTTGTCAGTATTTTTGTCTCCTACCTGTGCTGTAGTCACCTTGTTTTGTTCGGATGCACAATTATTGATCTGGCTGGATTTCAAATCACCAATTCAGTTACAAGCTTAGCGTTCCTTTTGCCACTTGTCCAGTTATGGAGCTCCAATGTTAGTTTGTAGGGTCAAATTAGTTGGAATTATGCTTCCTTTTGGCACCATTTCAGTTACTTATGAATGTGTCCTTTATTCTCCCTTGATCCACTGAACAAATCTATCAATTGGGTTTTGCTCGTAGGAGTTTTACCATCCCCAACTGAATTCTAGGCCTTCGGATCCTCTACCGAGGATTTTTGGGATGACAGCCTCGCTCGTCTATTCAAAATGTAAGGATGAGATGATACTCTCTTATCTTTATATATGTATTCTTTTTTTTTCCTGATTGATTAACTCTATCTCACTATCATTTTATAGGTTTGGATCGTGCTGACTTTTCAAAACAAATATATGAGCTTGAGAATCTCATGAATTCGAAGGTCAGTCAACATAAAAATCATATGACCCTGATTTGAGATAACTGTCATCCTTTGTTTAGTTTTGTTTTTTGAAAACTTGATGCATTTCTTGCTGAAGGTGTACACTGTCGACAACGAATCAGCAATATCGATGTACATACCATTTGCCACTACAAGGATAATTCAGTATGATGATTCCAGCTTACCATCCGAGCTACATGACCCAATTATCATTTATTTGGACAGACTGAAAACCAAGGTACAATTTTATTCTCTAGGCAGACCTTAGATTGGCTAATAATTGCTTCTGTTTATTTCAGTAATTGAGTTACACATCACTTGTGAGGCACTGGATTATACACTAATTTGATCATCTCACATTGCGACACAAGATTTTTCAATGATTTCTGTCTTGTAATTTTGGAGTAAATTTCACTTTATTACATGTTAATAGCGAATCATTTGATACAAAATCTTTAAATGTGCATTAGCCATTGATTTATCAGTGAGCATATTATCAATTGTGACAAATCTTTAGGATATGTTATTGGAGTTACTCCCAAATCTTCACATAATAGTTTTACAACACATGTAGAAAATGAAAATTGGTTTATTGGTCTCTTCAAATTGTTACACTTCTGTTTCTTTTTTTTTTGGGGTACTAACTTATGAGGCATGTGTCCATGCAAGCCATGTTCATGTTATTCCCCTCTTTTTGTTTGAGAAGTGATGTATCTTTTCAGAGCCCAATTTTCATTCTTTAGGAAATGGGCCAGTCTCTCACATCAGTTTAAGTCCTCAAGGTTCGGGAACTTGCACGAAAGCTACGAAGCCGATACATTCAACCGCTATCTCATTAAATGCACACATAAGCCTCTCCACCTAAAACATATAGATATATCCTATCTTTTCTGAACTGAGCGTTAGTTTCTTCACAACCCAGACTGGTGCTCATAGTTGTCTTAGTCATGAATTAGTGATCCTCAATGGCAGATGTATATGAGTAGTATTCTTTCGAAGTTCAGCTAGTCAGTTCCCTCCTGTTAACCACCATGGTGCAAAAGTGCTGAAGTCAACTGATATGTTCATGCTGCATTTGACCTGGATTTCTGCTCATGTTGGGCAATCTACTTTTGAAAATAATTGAATTTGTTTTGTATACTTCCTCGTGCTGCACTTAATTTGTTTTTACCATTGTTCACTGTATGTCAGTATTTAGAAATCTTTGAGGCAGAACTACATGGATCATCATTGGAGAGTGCAAAGCAAAAAATATCAAGTTTACACCAGACATTCTCATATTGCATAGCTGATCTAGGAGTATGGCTGGCAGCAAAGGTGCGGCAATTTATAGTGCTTCACAGTTTTTATCACGTTAATACATAGTCCTGAAATTCGTCAAACATTTTTCCAGGCTGCTGAGCTACTGTCACACAGTGAAAGATGCTTATCCTTCTGGGGCGAAAAATTAAATGAACAAGTTGAAGGTTTTGTTAGAAAGTACAGTGAAGAAGTATACATATATCTCTCTCGTTTCTCAAAGAACGGTATACATCACAGTTGTCCCTCTTTTTTTTTTTTGCTTATTCAGCATGGTTTTCCTGAAATGTCAATTTTATAATAATAATTTGTAAGGGATTACCGGTGGTTTGCTAACTGTTAACCATTCCTTGCTTGTAAACTGTTTTACTGACACACTCATTGGTAGTTGTGTATCCATACCTACATTCTTTTTAAGAAGCTATGTATCTGTACCCATGGATGCTTTACCATATTTTTAACTGCACATACTAACACATTATTTCATCATACAGCGTGGCATATAGAAAAATCAAATATACTTATGATAAATCACCTAGAAACCTAGGTTATAGACATTTGAAAAAAATTTGATCCAAGCACGGAATTATCAAACCATCTGTAATACCAATTTGTGAAATTTATGGAACACAGTCCTGCTTTTGTTTTTCATCATTCGTTGCTTTTTCAGACATTGGAGAGGATTTTGCAGCTGATTTGCACGATGGCCTATTGACGTCCAAAGTGCATTTTCTCATCAAATCTCTTCTGGAGTACAGGTGGTAACCGATTGAATCTTGAGCATTTAATATTCCCTTTGAAGTTGGAACTTGAGACACAAAGAAAAGATCCCTACAATAAAAGCTCTCTAGGGTAAAACCAGTTTATGATTCCTTTTTATTTTTAAAAATCCCATCAACTAAGAAATTTGATCTGTCATAGTTAACGTGAAGTGCCACACATATCAGTACTAAAGTTAAAGGAAGTGAAATTGATAGCAATAGATTAAATATTGGGAAAATAGCAGGAGGGTTATGACACCATCACCGCCACTGCAACCACCCCTGCCACCTGCCATATGGCTCCATTAGAGGTGTACAGCTGCATCACTATCTTTGTGACTGTGGCTTGTGCTCCAATGGAACTTCTTGTCCTCCAAGAGGACAAGCAGTTAGCGGCTTTGGTGGAGAACTGGAAATTGAAGCCTGGAAAAGTTTCCAGGATACAATCTAAGTTCATCAATTCATCACCCATCCTCCTTACTTACTGGAGCTTTTCATCAACTCACGGGTTTTCATCGCTTCACTTTCCTCCTCTGTGAGCCGTGCTCTTCATGCTTGCTTGGTTTGTACGCCTGCGGGCTTTCACATTTTTTATCAAAAGGATAGACTTTCTCTGTAGCCTCTAAGAAGGTTGACCTTGCTGTTCCTGCTGAAAAGAATTACCACAAACACTTTGATGTTTATTTCCAATTATGGAAAGATGATGGTGACATTTGGTCTTAAGAGCGGGACACATGGGAGCAGGAAGAACAGGCCAGTTGAACCTTGGTCACCAATCGTAAGAGAAACCAGAAGCATGTTTCTTCCAGAAGGAATTTAGTGAAGAATTCTCCAATCAAGAAATCTTTCCTTGTTGAAATTAATTCAGTGCTCAAGATTGGTTCGATTTTCCGTCCGCTGAGCTGTCCTATTTTCCCGATGCATTGTGACTTTCCAAATTCAAATTTCGAAACTCAAATTTCAGTTGGGCGCTTTTTTGCTAGAATCAAGGCTGGTCTCAGCTAAGTTCAGCAAAATACGCTGCATTGGTTCCTATGCAGCCAGTTGTTGGCACCATCCCTGTTCGTACCCCTACTCTGCCCCTGTTTTGCCCTAGATGCTTAGGATGGCCACCTGGCCAGTGAGTGCAACGGCCCTAAATGGGCTCCGAAGCCCAGCACAGCAAATCTACTGGAGCATCATGACTGTCTTGAGCCGCACATTTACTGCTAAGACAAGACATATAGAATACTTCTGAATAATGGCATTTAGGGGTATTGCAAAAACATTTCAATATTTGATTCCAACTTCTCAAACTCATGCTTCATGGTTTATGACTCTTTTATCTGTATTTTGTTGTTAACTGAATAATATGCACAGCTTAAATAATATTGGTTCTCTGACATTATTAACTTACCTTCCTCTCTGTTGCAGGCATATGCAAGACTTAAGATGCATTGTATTTGTTGAGAGAGTTATTACAAGCATTGTATTGCAGTCCCTTCTTTCCTCTATAGAACACATGTCTGGCTGGACTGTTGAACACATGGCAGGAAACAAGAGCGGCTGGCATTCTCAGAGCAGGAAGAAACATATGGAAATTGTGGATTCATTTCGGAGCGGAAAGGTTGGCTTTTGACATTTTCATGTTTTTCCTTCGCTCTCTGTTAATTAATACTGTGAAAAATGATGTTCCTGTAGGTGCATCTAATTATTGCCACAAACATTTTGGAGGAGGGTCTGGATGTGCCAAGTTGTAACTTGGTAGTTCGCTTTGATCCATCAGCAACTGTGTGTAGCTTTATACAGTCACGTGGTCGAGCTAGGATGCAAAACTCAGACTATGTTTTACTTGTTAGAAGGCATGTGTTCTGATTCTTTTGTTATTCTTGCTTTCCATGCAAATTCTTGTACAACCATTCAGCTTCAAGGAATTTGAATTTGTATTGATCAAAGTAGACATCATTCATTGAAGTTTCTGTTCGACAAAATAACAAATAAATAAAAAACTCGACCAACCTAAGAAGAATTAGGTCGCATTGCATTTAAAAGAAATAAGCACATAAATATGACTAGAAGAGGATTTGGATCTGGATGGCGGGGTTGTACAGTGTACACCCACACCGCCTGCTATGGAGTATGGATTAATGAAGAAAGCAAAAAAAATGTGGTTCCACAATTGACTGTTGGCATTTGCCTGCTCCCACCTTTTTTTTTTCTATCTGAGGTGTATCAAACATCCTAATTCCTTTGTTTTTTTTGAAAACATGTTAGTTTTCAGTTTTTAGTTCCAGATTAATCTGCTTGCCAGTGCTAGTAATACTGGGTGGCAAGGAAAATCCTAGTTCGGAAAGTTGTCTAGCATTGGGCTAAATTGATTGTTGTTGTTCCTGAAGATAGCTCTCTTGGAACCATAACTTATACAATATCCTTGGGCTTTTATTCTAACACAACTGTTGTGGGATCTGATTTTTTAATTGCTTTGATTATCGTTTGTTCAGTGGTTGAGATGCTAGGTTTTCCTGCCTTGTTATTTGAAAATTTCCCTCAACTATAAAACGAGAATGCTTTGTTCATATACTGCTGAATTTTTTTAAGTTGTTTGTGTTGTTCCAGTTCAACATTAAATGACTTAATAACGTTTTAACCTTCTGTTTCAGCATTAACATTCAATGTATTTGAATGATATATTGGAATTCTGCCTGTTATGATGTTGACTCTGATATCTCTGTTTCTCTGTATCAGAGGAGATGCAGAAGCTCTTTCTAAAACAGAAAAATTTCTCTCAAGTGGGCAAATGATGAGGGAAGAATCTTTGAGATTGGCACCTACTATCTGTCAACCTCTTGAAAGCACCTTATGTGATGAAGAATATTACCGTGTTGAATCCACTGGAGCACTTGTAACTCTAAACTCTAGTGTTCCATTGATTTATGTTTTCTGCTCAAAGCTTCCATCGGACGAGTCTGTTTTCTTTCTTAGATAAGGTTTTCTTTTCCTTCATTGAAAAGCATCTTCTGTCTCAAATGCTAACAGATCAAATTTCATCTGCCAGATATTTTAAACCTCTACCAAGATTTAGTATTGACAAGGCATTAGGTACCTGCACCCTGCATCTTCCCAAGAGCAGTCCTGTGCAGACAATTCATGCAGAAGGCGAAGGTTCTTTCCTCAAGCAGATTGTTTGTCTCAAGGCTTGCCGGGAGTTACATGCTATTGGTGCTCTCACAGACTCTCTCTTGCCAGAATTAGGTGTTCCGTATGAAGATGACCCTGACATTGGTATGCTTATTATTTATTATTTCAAATGAATTTGATCCAGATTTTTTTTTTCAATTATAGTAATTTTTCTTAACGGCCTATGTGGGTAAGGATTTTATCCAAAGATGTGATAATTGCACTTATCTATCCACTCTGTATAGGCAAATAGTTGATTTAGGTAGTAGTGGTAACTAGGTGGATAACTTTCACCCTTTTAACCAAAATGTGTCTGATCATGAAATATCTGATAATTATTCTAGGTGATATTTAATATGTTAACTAATTTAATCTGACAGTACTAAACTTTGGAGGATTGCCATGATTATAATGCAGTATTAATATCATTTGGATGCTTTCACACCAATTGGTAGGTTCAGCATGCAAAATGCTCTCCAGGCAGAAACAATACCAGATCAGAATATATATATTTTACCACCTAATTGATAGTTTAAAGTGTTAAGGGAATAGTACTAGTATAGGACTCTAATTATAGACCTTATCCTAGATTAGGACCGAGGCATGTAACCTCGATATAATGCCCCTATGGGGCTACAATTCAATACAAGCGCTATTCATAACATGGTATGCAGAGTCAACAATTAGGGTTAGGGATTTTTCCCCCTTCTCTAGCTTTCGTTCGTTGCACATCACACTTCCGTGCAACCAACAATTTTCTACCGCCGACATCTTCATCGTTCCGAAGTTTGCCGTCTGTTCATCAAGATCTTCCGTTTGCACTCGCCCCCGGGAGGAGTAGACTCAACTCCCGGGGGTGGCATCTTCTTTGCCTGCGAGCTGAGCATGGGTGGGCGTTGGTCTTTGCCTGCCTGAAGGCTTGCTTTTTGTTGCCGCGGGTCTCGCCATCGTCGCCAAACATCGCCGCTGCGGCGCCAGGTCTGCTATGTCAGGATGTTTCCTCCGTCGCTCAGCACTATCTCTACTTCCTTTGCGGACGTGCTATGCAGCATCGCTCCTCTGCAACACGAGCGCGCCTCCGAGATTCGCAGCCGGGGAGCATCTATGCTGCCTGCCTCCTGGTTCACCCGCCGCCATGTTTCTTTGCCATAGGCGGACAGGATCTCTGCTCGTGCTGATGGTGGGCTGCGCATGGGCCGTGTGTACATAAGCCCTATGTATTAGATGGCGGGTTACAAACAGAGTTGGCCTTTGTTTTGGCAGCATTTTCACTGCCTTCTGCTGCTGGTGGTTATTGCTACAGTTTAGTTACGAGGATTAGTCTATCCTCTCTAGGTTTTGCGCCAATAAATTCCGCTGCGTCCACATCCAAGTCTTTATTTTCTCTTATGTTTGTCTATGCCGTGGAGTCCATAAATTATTCGTCAAAAAGCTTCCCCCCCCCCCCCCCTTTTTGGTTAGCCAAATTTTGTTCGTTTGGTTAACACATTATTGTTGTTTTTGGTGTCATACAACCAATGTTTTTCTAGACGTATACGCAAGACAGGCGCGCACCCCGTGTCTAGCCATTAAACGCGACTAATCATTGTTTAAACGGTCTAAACATGTTTTTTGATCATCTAGACGCAAGACACAACCTTCAAGTCTTGTGTCTAGACGTCGTCTAGACGCACGTCTAGAAAAACAGTGCATACAGCCATCTAGTTCTTTTCGTAGCTTTTCGTAGCCATCTAGGTTAAGGGAATGGTACTAGTATAGGACTCTTATTGTAGAGTTCTTATCCTAGTTTAGGATTGAGGCATGTAACCTCTATATAATGACGCTCTAGGGCTACAATTCAATACAAGTGCTATTCATAACATTAAGATATCGTTGTCTCGTGGTGAATCATATTCCTGATTTTGTTTACCATACCTGTTCTTGCTGATTGTGCATTTCCTGTATGCTATGAATGCTTATGAATACACGATCGCTCATTGCAGCCATATGTTATCAATTGGCTGTGCATTGGCATTTGGTAATAACATTTGTTTGACTTCCATCATGTAGTTGTGGAGGCACACAAACATGATCAGCCTGATTACTTTCCAGAGCAATTATTGGACAGCTGGCTCTCTTTTTGTCATCGCGGTTTATATTATTGCTACAAAATCTCTCTCGAAGGGTGTTTAGGAAAAGCTACTTCTTCAGCTGACATAGTTTTAGCTGTCAAATGTGACATGGGATCTGACTTTATCTCAAATTCATTCAAATTGAGGGGCGCGCAAGGTGAAGTGAATGTTACCATGAACTATGTGGGCATCTTTCATCTGACCAAAGAACAGGTACGATGTCATTTAATGTTATGTTGTTCCATAATTATCGTACCATCCTTTCTTTTCCTCTTCCATCAATGTAAGTATGTTGAGTCCTCCATGTTGAATGCTCCACTACTTTTTGTTCAGGTGATTATTGCTAGAAGATTTCAGACAACCATTCTTTCTTTGCTAATTAGTAATGATCACTCAGAGGTCAGCGATCCCATTGTAAACTTCCATGAAATGCAAGAATCTATTGGAGTTGTCTATCTTCTTTTACCCTTAGTTTCTGGGAAAATTGATTGGTGCAGCATAAAATTATCAGGCTCACCAATCTGTGAAGCTACTAATAAAGATATGAGACACTGCCATTCTTGTATAAATGTTGATTTACTGCAGACCAAAGATGGCCCTATCTGTAGGTGCATGCTTAAAAACTCTGTTGTCTGCACCCCACATAATAGCATGTTTTATGCTGTCAGTGACTTTCTTGACTTGAACGCCAATTCACTTTTGCATCGTAATGATGGAAGTGTTATCAGCTACAAATCCCATTTTGATACAAGGTACTAGTTGTCTTTATTTTCAATGCTATTTGTGATGTCTTGTATGTGCTGGTAAGCTGTAGTATCATACTTTCATGATCTGGTTCGCGTTTCACATTCTCCAGGCATGGCCTCAATTTAACTTACGAAGATCAACCTCTCTTGTTAGCTACTAAGCTTTTGAAAGCACGGAACTTCCTCCACAAGAATCACTATAAAAAAGAAAAAGGTTTCTTTCTGGCTCGAGTAATTGCTGTTTCTGCCTCCTGCTATCTTTATTTGTTTATTGGCCATCAACTGAACTAATTATTATTTTTCTTTGCTATCCGATATTGTGATATCTCAGAGTGTACTATATGAATATATTAGCGTATGCCCATGTTTCCCAAGCTGTCACTTGCATGTTGTTGGCACCACAGTTCCGAACTTACCCGTTTGCATCATAAGAGGTCTAGTATGTCGTTTAGGAAGGCCCAAGATCCTGCTTTTGGCTGGATGCCCTTAAAAGCAGCAGAGACAGTCAATTAAGAAATCACCTGACTTTGTTGTGAAAGCCTGAAGGGACACATCCTTTCATACCATCATTCCATCAAAAGTGTACTATGAAGCTTCAAAATCACCTGACTTTTGTAGCGAAAGCCTGATTGGACAACCCCGTAATAGCCATCATAAGTGTCTTCCAAGTTCCAAGCAAGGAAAGCTGAAGCAAATTCCAAGCAAATGAGAATTTGGAAGACACTTATGATGGGGGGCTTTCGCTACAAAGTCAGGTGATTTCACGGGAGTGCGATGACTACGGACATTAGGTTCAAGTCGAGCTCTTGGGTTGGGATAGCTTGATCCCTAGTGTTTGGTGAGGTCTCACCATCGTTAGTTTGTTTATCAGTTTATCTTTTACGTTGTATTGGACAGCCACTCACGGATTGGTCCAGACCGAGGTGGCCATATTTGTAAGAGACAGGTCTTTCTTCTTTATCAATACAAAGATACGCAACTCTCCTGCATATTCGAGAAAAAAAAAGCCCTAAAGCTGTCAGTCTTATCAGAAGCACCTGTTATCGTTAAGCTGATGCCCAATCCCTTGTAGACGAGAGTTTTAGTAGGCTTATATATTTTGCATAACCATTGACATAAGTCCTTGCATCTACAAATGTGTGCTGAAATTCTTCCAGAGTTCCAGTTGATCGACTTTGTTATATGACTGACTGGATTATCTTGTTTCCTTGTTTCAGAATGCAGTATGAGTTCTGTTGAATTACCACCAGAACTCTGCAGAGTTATGATGTCACCAATGTCAGCAAATACTTTGTTCAGCTTTTTATTTGTACCTTCAATAATGTACCGCATCCAGTGTATGCTTCTTTCGGTGAAATTGAAAGTCCAATTAGGCCCAAGGATGCAACAGTTTGACATACAAACTTTGAAGGTTATGATTTTATTTCTTTTGTCTTCTAGCTGCGAAGTATGATGGATGCACTTACATGTGAAAACGACTTAACTTTTGGTGCCTTATGAACAATGTAATTGTACTTTGCATACATTATGGTACTTGACTGGATTATCAAAAAATATCTTTGGATTGTGAGAAGGGAGGTGTCACTTATTCTTCAGAACTTTACTACTGTGATTGATGATCGCTATCATTAGCTGAAATTGTGAACATGATTTGGAATATATATTGGTATATTAACACTGCTTTTCATGCAAGATTTTTTTTAAATATGTCTTCTTGCTGTTTTCACTTACAAAAATGCTCTCACATTTTTCTCTGTACTTACATTTTTTCTCGTGAGCCGCAGATTTTGGAAGCTCTAACAACCAAGAAGTGCCAGGAGGAATTCTCACAGGAATCATTAGAAACACTTGGGGATTCTTTTCTTAAGTATGTTACAACTCAACATCTCTTTAGAAAGTACAAGCTTCACCATGAAGGCATGTTAACCAAGATGAAGAAAAACCTTATCTCAAATGCAGCTTTATGCCAGCTGGCCTGCAATAACAATCTTGTGGTACCCAAGATCCTTCTTCTCACTTGTTTTTTTTCTTTTGTTTTTTAGTGCTTGATTAATTAAGCGGAGCCGTGCAGCGGTAAAGCGGTTGCCTTGTGACCATGAAGTCACAGGTCTGAGTCCTGGAAACAGCCTCTTGCAGATATGCAGGGAAAGGCTGCGTTCAAAAGACCCAAAAGTGGTCGGACCCTTCCCCAGACCCTGCGCAAGTGGGAGCTACGTGCACTGGGCTGCCCATTTTTAGTGCTTGATTAATAATACTGGATCCCAAAAAATACTTCCACATCCATATTACATTGCGAAATACATATAGGTGATTGTCAGTCACCACTCACTATATTGCATTTCAATACTGTGTTATTTCAAGTCATTATAGCTTAGCTTTGTACTGCATTGCATAGTTATATACTACATTTAAAAAAATATCGCCCATTCTTAGTAAAATTAGATAAATAATGCTGGCACCTGGTGGCTTTTGTGAGTTGTTACTCATGAATAAAAAAATTGTATCACTGTTATGCTTCCAAGTGTTGGACGAGTGTTTGACAATTTAGTGAGCCCTAGGTAGCGAAAATGAGGCTAGTGAATTTCGATGCACCACCTGCTAAGGGTAAGTATTGTTTGTGATTTGGGTTGTGTGTGGGGTTGGGGCGGATGGCACATTACAACTACGAATAAATTATGACTAGAGATAAAATACCACTCTTGGTCGTGTTGCTGTTCGAAGGGTTTGGATCTACAAATGGAATTGAAGTGTCATCTACACGTACCTGGAGACCTCTAATTTCTATGCAGTGAGTTCTTACTGATTAGAACTGTACAACTACGGTGCTAACAGATTCATAAAGCAGGCAGAGACAACTTCTTTAGGCTCTCTATGTGCACATAACAATTCTTTTGGGAACGTGTGACTATCATCAGTTGGTAGTTACATATAACGAATCTGCATCCATACGTGGCTCGGTACAAGGCAACTCATTGTGTGGTACTATTACACCAAACATGGGCACATTAATGACTGTAGCGGTTTCCATTTCATCATATAATATACATGCTGGTTCCTCGAGGTATTACATACCATTTAAATATATGTGCAAAAAATGTGATCAGTAAGAATCATGAGGTATGGCATGCAATATGGAAATATGCCGACAGAATAACACCAGCAGCTTGGCAAATGGCTAGCTCACCTATAATGATTGGTCAACTAGAACCTTGCCTCAAGAAATATAGAGGGTAAACATATGTTAGCAAGCTGCTTAATTGAGTGTTAACCATCAACCAGTATTTTAGATTTATTTTTACTAATACACAGCCATTGTTACAACTGAATGCTGTTGATTCTATTTTCCTTTTCATGTCACAGAATATTTATCTGCTATTTCATTGCATTTGTTGCTCTTTCTGCTTGTTTTGCAGGGGTACATACGAGGTGAAGTGTTCAGCCCAGAAAAATGGATTATTCCAGGGCTTGGTTATGACAAATGTGGCAACAGCAAAATCTTTTGTGTAAGCACCAATCTGTACAGTCTGCGGAATATGTCTATTAAAAGTAAGAGAATCGCAGATTCAGTTGAGGCCTTAATTGGGGCTTATCTTAGTTCTGCTGGTGAGGCGGCGGCATTTCTTTTCTTAGTATCTTTAGGAATGGATATAGAATTTCACAATGAAATGACAGTTGAAAGGAGAATTACAACAAATTGTGAAGAGTTCATTAATATGAAAAGCTTGGAAACCAAGCTTGGTTATGACTTCAGTGATCCTTCACTGTTGATGGAAGCGCTGACGCATGGTTCTTATCAGGTTGCTGGTTCTACTGCATGCTATCAGGTGAATCTGAAAGCCTTCAAAGTTCCAAAAACCTCCATATTTTATATGCATTATTTGGTATCAAAATTCTTTCCTGTTTACTGAAAGCCTACAAACAATGGGAGTTTTGTTGTTTAAGTAACTATGCTTTTGTAGTTCTCATGCAGTCACAACATGGTGTGCTTGGGTACAATGTGAGAATGCCTAATCCATTAGGTCTAGAAAAGAGCATTACAACTTTAGTGCGTGAAAAGCGGATACATGCCGGAAACCCGTAAAACACACACTTCGAGATTCTAAAAAAATATATGAAAAAATAACATCCATATTTGTTATAACTTTAGTGACGCACACAAAATTCCATGACCAAATTCAATAACTTTTGCAAGATACAAGTATGACAAATTTTAGGTTTAGATGAACTAAGGGAGAAAATACAAAAATTGTCTTTTTGTGCTTCTCTGTTCAACAATGTCATTTTTTGTATCTCACATACGATAAAGAGTTTGGTTTACCCTAATACACCAACTAGAAATGATAATTATTTTAGAATTTTTGAGAATATTTAACTATGTTTTTTTCCCCGAAGCTTTAAAGTTTCCAACATTTGTCCGATTTGACCCAAAATGCACCCAAACTTTCTTCTGTACCAATCATGAGAATTACAACACATGTAATCTATGTGGCCATGTGCGCTCTCTACACATCACACATCTTAGAGAAATGGGGTCAACTAGAAGATAATTTCTCTTTATATGTGATAGATAAATACTCGCTCCATCCTTTAAATGATCACTTTAGGACAGTTTTTTTAGTGCATAATTGAACTGAAACCTTTGTCCTAACGTCATCATTGGAATTATAAAGATGCAATATGAAGCATTTCACTGCAACTGAGTCAAATCTGTATCAAATAGTGATCAAAGTTTAATGACTAACTTATGGTTTCATGCAGCGTCTTGAGTTTCTTGGAGATGCTGTACTGGATCATATCTTCACCGAATATTTCTTCAATCAGTACCCTGAATGCACTCCAGAATTGTTGACAGATTTGAGATCTGCTTCGGTGAACAACAATTGCTATGCTCATGCAGCTGTTAAGGCAGAATTACATAAGCATATTCTGCATTCATCATCAGAACTGCACCGAAAGATGGCTTACTACCTTGATAATTTCAAGCAGTCATTTTCAGGTCCCTCACATGGTTGGGAAGCTGGCATTGGTCTACCCAAGGTGCATCTTCTCCACTGCATTTTCCTTCTACGTGACTATTGTTATGAATAGCACTTGTATTTATTATGAGGGCAATAGGCTCAAATATATACATGTACAGATGTAGACAAATATGCATAAAACCCCTTATACAATGGGGAAACTACAAGAATACATATACATCTAACACCTCCCCACAAACTCAGGGTGGATCAAGAACACTGAGTTTGGAGAGATAGAACATGTGCCTAGAACCCGTCTGTGCCTTTGTAAATAAATCAGCCAACTAAATTTCTGAAGGCACATACTGAGGAGCAACAATACCATCCTGTACCTGCGCTCGTGTATAAAAAGCATCAACACCAACATGTTTACTGAGCTCATGCTTCACCGGATCACGAGTCATACTGATAGCACCTGTACTGTCAGACAAAAGAGGAGTAGGCGTAGAAACAGAAACACCAAAATCCTCAAGCAACCACCGCAACCAAGTAACCTTCGCTGTCACAAGAGCCATAGCACGCAACTCAGTCTCTGCACTCGAACGAGAAACTGTTGTCTGCTTCTTAGTCTTCCAAGCAATGAGAGAACCACCAAGTAACACACAAAAAGCAGAAAGAGATCGACGATCAGAGGAATCACTAGCCCAGGTAGCATCACAATATGCCTGAAGCTGTAAAGAGCTGGAGCGTGGAAAGAACAAGCGACGAGATATAGTCCCACGAAGATAACGTAGAACACGAAGCGAGTATAGTGGAGCTGAGTGGGAGTTGAAACAAACTGACTCAGAATATGCACAGAATGCGAGATATCAGGACGAGTAACACCAAGATAAACAAGACTCCCCACAATATGACGATATCGAGTAGGATCAGTGAGAGGCTCACCATCAGTGGCGCGAAGATGAACATTGAGCTCTATGGGAGTCAACAGTGCGACGATCAGTGAGAGAAGCACGATCAAGAAGGTCATGAATGTACTTTTCTTGAGATAGATAGAACCCCTCAGGTGTAGAGGAAATCTCAATCCCAAGAAAGTAACGAAGAGGACCAAGATCAGACATAAAAAACTGCTCACCGAGACGCGCCTTCACAAAGGCTATATACTCCGAATCATCTCCCGTAATGATCATATCATCAACATATAGAATGAGAAGAGTCCGACCACGAGCAGAAGTATGGACAAACAACGCGGGATTATGAACCGGCAGAAAAATCAGCGGCAGTGATCACAGAAGCAAAGCGCTGAAACCAAGCACGAGGAGCCTGCTTAAGGCCATAAAGTGAGCGACGAAAACGACAAACCATGCCCTCAGGAACAGAATACCCAGGTGGAGGACGCATATATACCTCCTCATGCAACTCACTATTAAGAAAGGCATTCTTGACATCAAGCTGAGAGATGAACCACTCACGTACAGAGGCCACAGCAAGAAGAGTGCGAACAGTGGTCATATGAGCAACAGGCGCAAAGGTCTCGTCATAGTCACGGCCATGCTCCTGCTGAAAACCGCGAGTCACAAAACGAGCCTTATAGCGCTCAAGAGAACCATCAGAGCGAGTCTTAACCTTATATACTCACTTGCAGGTAATAGGACGAATACGTGCAGGAAGAGGAACAAGATCTCACGTACCTGTACGCTCAAGAGCAGCAATCTCCTCTGCCATAGCATGCTGCCATTCCTGATGAAGAATAGCATCACGATAAGAGGTAGGTTCAGAAAGAACCGTAGTAGAATAGGCAGAAGGAGAGAAAAAATCAGGACGCTGACGAATACGAGCTCCACGTCTGATAAGCTGCTCGGGCGAAGGATCCTCTGAGGAAGATGCGTCAAGCATAGAAGATGAACCATCGGGAGTAGAAGGCTCATCAGAAGAAGATGACACATCTGAGGATGCCGGAACATGTCGAGTATAGACCTGCGTCACCGGTGGCTTCAACGAATAGTCGGGGTCCATAAAAGGACCCGTAGAAGACCGTCGAGAAGGCACGGATGAAGAAGACACCACAGGAGAAGGTGCCGGTGCCAATGAAGAAGGCACAATAGGAGAAGGTACCCGTGGAGGAGGCACCACGCGAGTACTGGCAATAGAGACATCAGGCAAAGTCAAGAAGGAAAGCGGGTCAACTAAAGATGCAGAAGAGGTGTTTGAAGATGGACGAGGATAGTAAGGACGTGACTTGTCAAAAACAACATCTCGAGAAATCCGCATCCGACGACCAACGGGATCCCAACACCGATATCCCTTATGCTCAGCTATAGCTTAGAAAAACACACTCAACAGACTGAGCAGTCAGCTTAGTGCGCTCACGAGGTGCAAGAAGCACATAGCATACACAGCTAAAAAGACGAAGGCTGGAGTAATTAGGCAACTTGCCGCAAAGACGCTCATATGGAATCCCTCCATGAAGAGCTGATGAAGGTTGAATATTAACCAAATAGTTGGCAGTAGAAACAGCCTCAGCCCAAAAATGAGGAGGAACACAAGAAGCAATCATAAGAGCACGAGCAGTCTCAAGAAGATGACGATGCTTGCGTCGACACCATTCTGGGCATGAGCACCAGGACATGAAAACTGAGCAAGAGTGCCTTGCTCAGCAAAAACCTGACGAAGAGCTCCAGAAAGATACTCTCCTGCGGAGTTGGCACGAAAGACACGAATAAAAGTGTCAAAATGAGCCCGAATCATAGCAGTAAAAGTCTTATAGATGGATAAAGCCTCACTACGATGTTTCATAAAATAAATCCATGTGTGGCGAGAAAAATCATCTATAAAAAGTATATAATATCGTTGTCTCCCTGTAGAAACAAAGGGAGCAGGACCCCATACATCTGAATGAACAAGATCAAAAGGACGCTGTGACACTGACTCACTAGAATGATAAGGAAGCTGTATCTGCTTGCTTAACCTACATCCCTGACACTGAGCTAAAGACTCATGACCTGAAACAGACCCTAAAAGACCACGACGAATCAAAGCCGACAAACGAGAGCCACAGATATGATCCAAGCGATGATGCCACTGAGTAAAAGACGAGGTCGACGAAGCAGCAAAGACGGAGCCAACAAGACCGGCAGGCGCAGCGGAAGGAAGATGTAGCCAGTCAAGCTCCCAAAGACTCTGTGAATCACGGCGCCGGGGCCAGTGCCAATCACCTGACCCGTGCAACGATCCTGAACATAACAAAAATCAGGATCAAGAATCACACGACAATCAGATCAGTAATTTGGCCAGCTGACATAAGCTGCATGGTCAAATCAGGGACACAAGAAACATCAGGGATAGAAAAAGAGTCAGATAAAAGAGTGCCCTTCCCAACAACAGAAAGAGGAGATCCATCAGCTGTATGAACAAAATGAGAACTGGACGAAGAAATCATGGAAGAAAGACAAAAGCGATATGGAGTCATATGAAAAGAAACACCAGAATCAAGAACCCATGGACAAGTACCTGGAGTAGAATGGGGGCGAGATCCCGCAAGGGAAGACTGAGAAGCAGCAGCATAACCAGTCGGTGCAGAGGGCTGAGTCACAGAACCAGCAGCTCCTGGTGACGGAGAGGCGACGAGGCGACCGAGCAACCTGATGATCTCCTGTGTGTCCAAACCAGTAGAACTCCTCTGAGAACCTCCAGTATTAGGGCTACCAGCACCCTGTGAAGACCGACGAGAACGAGCCAGCTGTTCCTTCCTCTTCTTGAAACAATAAGCCTCCACATGTCCCTCTTTACCACAACGGAAGCACTCAAGAACAGTAGCACCAGTCCGAAACGAAGGCGCCATAGAGGAAGGCGTCACAGGAGGAGGAGCTGGAGACGAAGAAGAGCGAGGAGCCGGCGGCGAAGAACGAGCAGCCAACACTGAAGAGCACTGTAACAGACCAGCAGCACGAAGGCGATTCTCCTCATTACGAACCTCAGCAAGAGCCTCCATCAAAGAAACACAAGGGTGACGAGCAAGCAGCTGAGCACGACGTGGCTCAAACTCATCACGAAGCCGAGTCAAGAAGTCATAAGAGCGATGAAGCTCCAAGAACGTCTTCTGACTCTGGCAGGACTGACATGTGCTAGGGGACAACTGAGGGCCAAGAGTGTCAAGCTGACGCCAAATAGCAGATATCTGACCATAAAAATCATCAACTGTGCCATCACCCTGTCGAACAAGCTGCTCCTCGCGTACAGCAGCAAGAAAAGTGGACTGTCCAGTAGGCTCATAACGCTCGCGAAGAAAAGTCCACATCTGATGTGCATAATCAAACTCAACAATATCAGCAGAAAACCGATCCTCCATGCTAGCAACAAGAATAAAAGCAGCTCGAGCATCCTCATCAATCCAGACTCTGTAGGTAGCATACTGTGACTCATAAGAGGCCATCAGATCATCATAATCACCCTGCAACTGCTCAACACTAGCATCATGATCAGCAAGCAACTTGTCAAAATCCTTCTTCTCCTCAGTAGTAGCTGCTTGACTGGAAGCACAGGCAGCGCAGGAGCAGTAGGGCGAGGTGGACAAGGCAGCTCGCCAGTAAGAAACTCCCAAAGACGCAGACCACGCATATGAATCCGAAGACGAGGAACCCAATCACGATAGTTGGTGCCACCGAAAAGCACTGGACAACGAAGAACGAAAACCCCTCCAGACGTAGTCGAAGGAGCCATGTCGATGGCGAGAGCGCAAAAGAGGCAGCGGCGGGCGACGGCGAGAGCGCAGGAGAGAAGCGGTGCAAGCTGCAGTTTTTTTTTTTTTTTTTTTTTTTTTTTTGCTTCGGTACCTTACTGGCCTGTAAACGGCAGCGACAGGAAAGCCGCAAGGAGCCGCACCGAAAACAGTAGTCCTTTTTTTTTTTTTTTTTTTTTTTTGGCGAGACGAGCCGAGATGAGCCGACGAGCCGAGCTGACTAACCAGCTGAGCCGACAGAAGAGCCGAGCCGAAGGATTAGCCGAGCCGATCGTCGAGCCGAGCCGAAGGATTAGCCGAGCCAAGCCGAAGTGGACAAATGAGCCGGCTTGAAATCAAATCGAGCCGACGTCTTTGTTCAGGAATCTGGCGGCGGCGTTGGAAATCCGGCGACTCCCGCGACTGCGCGACGGCTTCGTTCAGGAATCGGGTGCGGAGACCATCCAATTGGACCGATGACGACCCGATTGGACGGCACGGGGGCGGAGATTGGCGCGGCGACGGTGGAGATTGGCGGAACGGCAGGAGGCGTCGTCGAACCGAGAAGAGGCGACGGCTTGTAGCGAAGAGGATGAAGTCGTCGTCCTACCGGCGACGCCGTACTGAAGAGACGGCGGCGCAAATTGCTCAGAACGAAGAGCAACGCAGACGTTCAAGATGAAGAACGTGAAGAACAGCCGGACTTCTGGACAAAAAGGACGGCTGAAAGAAATTTTGATGGGCGAACAGGCGCAAGTGCAACGCCAGGATCACTAGGGGAGGAGAGAAAAACCTAACCCTAGATTGGCTCTGTATACCATGTTATGAATAGCACTTGTATTCATTATGAGGGTAATAGGCCCAAATATATACATGTACAGATGTAGACAAATATGCACAAAACCCCTTATACAATAGGGAAACTACAATAATACATATACATCTAACAACTATGTTGAGTGTTCAATTGGTTCTCTGACAATATTAATAGTGCATGTCAGAATTCTGTGTCCAGGTTTGAAAATATTTTTATTTCTCGAATACGCAGGAGCTGCGTATCTTTGTATTAAGAGGAGAGAAAAATAGTTCCTTACAAACACCATCACCTCACTCCGAACCGAGCCGTGAGGGGTTGAATTTACATAGAGGCTTAAATAAAAACACACAAAAGGATATCTTGACCAAGCAAACTAACTAATACTAGTCTGGATCAGCACCATGACCAAGTGCTCGTAGAGAGCTAGCTCCTGCTAAGTGCCAGAGCTGCCTCTCCATACGAAAATCACTTAGAATCTTTCGGATGTTCGGTTGGGCCCCTTCAAAGACACACGAATTTCTGTGTTTCCAAAGCATCCATGCCCCCAAGATAATCAGCGTATTAAGTCCTTTTCTCTTTTCCTTTGCTGCTCGTTTGCGAGCTTTTCTCCACCAATCGGCAAACACTTGATCGTTTGGACTCGGAGCGCTGTCAAGGAGGCCAAGCGGCGTCAGAATCTTGACCCAGAATTCCCGTGCGAAGACACACTCGGTAAGGATATGTTGGACGTCTTCATCAGTTTGATCACATAACACACATTGAGCAGGATGAGGGAGGCCTCTTCTTGCAAGGCGATCAGCTGTCCAACATTTGTTGCGGATAGCTAACCATAGGAAAACCTTGTACTTCGCGGGCGCCCAAGATTTCCAAAGTCTGCGCTAGGGCTGGACGAAAAGCTCGTAGCTCGTTAGCTCGGCTCGGCTCGTGACTGGCTCGGCTCGACTCGGCTCGGCTCGTTCACTTTTTCTAACGAGCCGAGTCAGGTTTGTAGTTCGTTATGTTTAACGAGCTGGCTCGAGCTGGCTCGTGAGCCGCTCGCGAGCCAAACGAGCCAGCAAGTCTCAACAGGCCCAACATCCCTCAGTCCCCTCCTTCCTCTCCACACCTTATCCCTTGCCTGAATCGGGCTCTCATTACACCTTGCCTACTCCCTAGTCCCCATCGCACGCATGCCTCGCCCCGTTCGCGAGCCGCACCGCCTGCCTCGCTGGCCCGTCACCCTGCTCCCTCGCCGTTAACTTGCGAGCTTGCTCGGAGGAGCTTCACAAGGTTGTCGGCGCCTCCTTTCCCCGTCGCAGCACTCTCTTCTCCCTTCCCCTTCGTCATTGACACAACATCCATCCACGCCAAAGCTCATGGTGAGCATGAGGTCGCTGTCCTCACCCCTCTTCCCACATGACCATGGCGACGACGGAAAGGGACCGAGTCAAGATCTAAACCGCAGATAGGCAACGTGACGCGTGACGGCTGATGGCTTCAAGCCGGGCGGTGCCGCCCCTACCCCTACTCCCCACTCGGACGTGACGACCTCCATAACGTCGGCCTCTGCCTTCCCTCCCGGCACGCCGTCGTGCTTAAGGGCGTGAAGATGTACCTGACATCGTGGTCATCGTCTTGTTCCCCAGGTCGCAGCAGAGATGCTGCAGACGAGCGGCGAGCTTAACGAGCTGGCTCGCGAGCCAGCTCGAGCTCGTAACGAGCCGAGCCGAGCCAGCATTTCAGCTCGTTGAGATAACGAGCCGAGCCGAGCCAGCTCGTTATCCTAACGAGCTAGACCGAGCCGAGCCGAGCTGAGCCGAGCTGGCTCGCTAGTCCAGCCCTAGTCTGCGCCATGGCTCAAAGGTTGTCGACCCATTGAGATAAGCACGTATGCTGATTTTGAAGTGAAGACTCCAGAGCTCACAAATCTCCAAGTATGTTGATCAGGTTCCTCAGTCAACTCCACTTCTAACAATGCATCCCATAGTTGAAAGTATTCGTATAGTCCGACCATTGATAGCCCTCCCTGAATGTCTGTAGGCCATCGTCGTGAGGCGAGCGTGTCTGCTACCGTGCGCTGCTGTCGTACCTTGACTGGTACTGCTGCAACAACAGTCGGGGCAAGCTCTGCAAGACCGCATCCAAACAGCCACTTGTCAGACCAAAAGAGTACATTTGTGCCTTGTCCAACATGGGAGACTACTGCAGTATCAAAGAGAGCCTGGGCGTTAGCGTAGACAGGGATGTCTAGGCCTTGCCACGGTCGCTCCTTGTCGGTTTTTTGGAACCACAGCCACCGGAGTTGTAGCGACCAGCTCATCAGCTCGAGATTGAGAATTCCTAAACCTCCCAAATCCAGAGGCCGTTGTACCTTCTCCCAAGCAACCAGACATGAACCACCATTTACCTTGTCTCTACCTTTCCATAGAAACCCTCTCTGAAGTTTATTAATTGCTTTGATGAACCACTTGGGGGCCTTTATGGCAATCAAAAAAAAGATAGGGATAGCCGCGAGAACAAAACGTACCCAAGCGGCCCGTCCTGCCAAATTCATGAGTGAGGCTTGCCACCCTGGAAGTTTATTTCCAATCTTTTCTACCCACAACATGAGGTCCACTTTCTTCACCTTCTTGTCTGAAATAGGAAGGCCCAAATACGTGCAAGGAAATTCAGTCATTGTGCACGGTAAAGTCTGCTGAACTGTCGCTAGATGTGGCTCTTCACAGCGAATAGGAATGACGCAGCTCTTCTGAAAATTTGTGTACAGACCCGAGGCATCACCAAACCTGTTTAAAATTCCCATAGTGAGGTTCATATCATCTTCGACCGCAGGTTTGAAAATAAGCCAGATGTCGCTTACAATAGCAGGCCAAATTTTGCGTTATTTTCTTTAACCTCTTCTGAATTACATAGTCTTGGTGTTGTCTAGATTCCTAGAACCTGTATGATATGGAAGTTGTTTAGCTGGATTAGCAAGAGACTAACACGACAACTCGCCCTCTTGATGAGGATCAGAGAAGTATTTAAGGTTAATCTATTGCTTGTTTTCATTGATTGATATTCCCATTATTGTATAGCTGGTTGATTACAAGCAACACTAAAGATTGTTCCTGCTGACAAATACTCCCTCGAGTGTTAAAATTCTTGTCGTTTAGGACATTGACACGGTCTCCAAAACACAACTTTGACTAATACTTTTTGCTGTAAAATATTTATAAAATATAGCTAAAGTGTACTTTTATGAAATCATATTTCAATACGACTCTACTCATATCATTTTCACATTTCTAAACTTAATGCATAAAAAAATACTTGCAGTTAAAGTTTAAAAAGTTTGACTTAGGACAACCTCAAAACGACATGAATTTTGACTCTGGAGGAAGTATTGGTATAAGTGGTCAAACAGGTTGTATGTATGGGATTTATGATGAGTAAAGGGAGTCGTAGAAAGGAATTGTCTTAGGTAAAGAATCAAGAGGATAACATGCTGCCGCTTGCCTCAGGACATTCTAGTTTGGGTCAAAAATGGATCTGGTGTTATTCATTGTTACATTTGATGATTATCAGAAGGTAGGACACAACTGATTTCATATCGTTGTCGTTTGAATATGACATCATAATATTTAGGTGCGAGTGCAACTGCAGTTCCATACGAACCGTTAAAGGAGAAACAACTTTCCCAATTATTTTATTGTTTGCCTTTTGCGGATAAGTCTTACCTTTTGCTTGGGTAATAACATTGCAATTCCAGAAACTTTTTCAGTTTCACAGATAAGTCTTACCTTGTTTGCAAACATGCAGGTTCTTGGTGATGTTATAGAGTCTATCGCCGGTGCAATTTATATAGATAGCAAGCACAACAAGGAGGCTGTGTGGAGCAGCATGAAACGGCTCTTGGAACCTCTTGCAACCCCTGAGACTGTTCAGCAAGATCCTGTGAAAGAGCTGCATGAGCTATGTGCTGGCAAATCTTACAGAGTATCTTACACAAAAACTCACGATAATGGAGTATCGTCGGTGGTTGCAGAAGTACAAGCCGAAGGGATTACATACTCGGCAACCATGACGGGTCCGGATAAGGATGTGGCCAAAAAGCTGGCAGCCAAGGGCTTACTACAAGATCTGAAGGCACTGCATAACGATGAGTCACATAATTCAGTGGCTAAGTAGTTTCGACTAATTTCACGTTAGATTTTGGTGTAGGCTTCATGGCTTGACCCGTCTGTAATGTACAGGTGTCCATAGTATAGGTGCATTACTTTTATAGGCCCCAGTGGTATAGGTGCATTACTTTTATAGGCGTCCGTGGTATAGGTGCATTACTTTCTGCTTGTTCAGTCGCAAGCTTCAATTGTACAGAAACGTCTTTTTTGGGTGAAAAGCAGCCTTAATTGTACAGAAACGTCTTTTGGGGTGAAAACTGAAAAGTAGCCTTTCATCAGCAAAGCATGTATGACCCTAACTTAGGCCTCATTTGGTACGCTGGAATTTCATACAAATTGTACAACAATTCACAGAAAACAGTTCAAACAGATTGGCTCCAAAGTTGAACACAATGATTGCAACTAATCAAAACGCCTTTGTGAGGGGGCGATGCATTCATGATAATTTTATTCTTGCGCAGCAGACCATCAAACTATTGCAGCGTCAAGATGTGCCAAGTTTATTTCTGAAGTTGAATATCTCAAAAGCTTTTGATTCCATATCGTGGTTGTTTCTTATGGAGGTGCTCTATCATCTTGGTTTTGGGCAACGATGGTGTAATATGGTCTCATGGCTCTGCCACCGCCACAACACAAATCTTGGTTAATGGTTAGCCAGGGGATTCTATAATTCATCGTCGCGGCGGCCTCCGGCAGGGAGATCCACTCTTCCACATGCTCTTCATTATGATTATGGACGTCCTCAAAAGCCTTTTCATCAAAGCCGGAGAAGAGAGGCTACTACAACTCACTATCACGTCGTGCTGGACAACGCATCTCATTGTGTGTGGATGATGTAGCACTCTTCATTCGGCCTGTGGAAACTCCAAATCACAAACATAATTCTGGAATGTTTTGGGGCTGCCTCTGGATTTCACACCATCTGAACAAGAGCTGCATGGGGCCCATTCGGTGTGATAAGGAAACTGTTCAGGTGGCTTAAGATGTTTTGTTATGTCCAGCGAAGGATTTTCCTTGCACTTAGGATTACTTATATCCAATAAAAATTACTTATATCCAATAAAAAGTTAGGCAAGCGGGATCTCATGTCTTGGATAGAGAGTGGCAGACAAGCTACCAACTTGGAAGGTTTCTCTCATGAACAAACCCGGCCGAACTGCACTAGTAAGGTTCGTAATATCAGCTATACCAGTTTATTTGCTAGTAGCGATGAATCTGCCAAAATGCTTTATAAAAGCCATAAACAAGATACGAAGAGGTTTTCTTTGGAAAGGTCGAAAGGAGGTTAATGGAGGATGTTGCCTAGTTAGTTGGGCATCAAAAACTTGGAGATAATGGGCGGGGCATTGCAAATGAAGTGGATTTGGCTGCACAAAACTACAAATGACAGAGCTTGGTCTAGACTCGACATCACCGTAAATCCAAATGCCACAGCAATGTTTGCCACTTCAGTGACCAAAAATGTGGGCAACGGTAGGAATACTTTATTTTGGACTGACCGTTGGTTGCATGGATGCGCTTTAGTGGATGTGGCCTTTGATGTTTCTGCTTGTGTGCCGGCAAAATTGGTAAAAGCCCGCACGGTCGAGCAAGCGCAGAACAATCGAGCATGTTGAAAGACATAAAGGGTCCCTTGCCACTTAATGGACTGATGGAATTGTTCAGGCTTTGGGACATCCTTAAGGCCATATCAGCAGATGAGGATCATCACATTTGGAAACACGAGTCATCGGGCTCCTTTTCATGCAAATCAGCATACAAGGCATTGTTCTATGGATCCATCCAGTTTGAACCGTGGCGTTGCTTATGGAAGTCATGGGCGCCACCAAAGTGCAAAATGTTCCTTTGGCTTGCAACAAATGATAAATGTTGGACAGCTGATCAATTAGCAAGGCGAGGCCTAAACCATCCAGACCAATGTTTGCTTTGCGAGCAAGAAGAACCAGTCCGGCATATTCTCACATCATGTGTATTTGCAAGAGATTTCTCGCATCATATGTTCAGTCCATTCAATTTACAACAACTGGTGCCTCGAAGACGATAATTTTGCGAATCGGTGGAGACGAGCTATCTAAAAGGCCGGCAAGGAAAAACGAAAGGGGGTAAGACTCTCATCATTTTAGGTGCATGTGTGCTTTGGAAGCAACAAAATGCCTGCGTTTTTGAGGGAGCTTCACCAAGTGTCCCAGCCACGATAAGGAACTCGAGGATGGAAGCTTATCTCTGGATGCTAGCTGGGGCTTCAAAGCTCCAAGGTCTTGAGCTAGGCCGGCTTGAGAGTTAGGTCTAGCATTGTTGTCGGGTACGCCCCTTTAATCCCGGAATAGTTTACTTGTTACTTTAACCCCCTCTTACCTTGGTCCTAGTAGGAGGGGGTGCTTGTATTGGACCTTTTTCTTTCCCTGCAATACAAAGATGCATAGCTCTCCTGCGTATTTGAGAAAAAAAATCATAGCAAAAACACAGGGTTGGGGAATTTTTACTGCAATCAAAAGAAGGCTTGTCCTCTCAGACCTATCTCGCATTTTTTTTTTGCACGGCAAGTGTTTGGATCAGTTAATTATTGTCACACACACTCGACCTGTTCCATCCAACATCTTTTATTGTTGCCCTGATAACAAGAAGAAGAGTGGCAAGAAAACTCAGCTTTCTGGACAATCCAGTACTCCAACATTCTTTCTGATTTTCTATGTTATGCTGCACAATTCATAGTTCATGTAACTATAAGCAAAAAATTTTAAAAAAACTTGCAGAGACTGCAGCGGATTTCTAGATGTACAATTTGCACAGCCTCAAAATGGAGGCCAGGCAGCATTTCCAGGGCACTCTAGCTGCTATCTCGAATTATCCTGAAGAGAAATCAAGAATTTTTGCAGTGTTAAAACGGCAATACAAGGATGGCAATGTTGAAACAACCCAGACTTGAACTCGATAGAGTACCTTTGAATCAGCTATCGCGGAGGTGCCATCAGAATTTCTTGCCTCTGATTTTTCGTTTGAGTAACTATCAAACACGGAAAACAAAAAGGTAAATTATCATCTGAAAGCAGAAGTAGTTTAGCCGTTCCCCTTTTTTTTCATTTTCTAAGAAGGTTAAACTCACGTTGACAATATCGTGACCCAGATCAGCTCCACACAGTCGACCCATAGAAGTCTTTGCTCAACAGGAACCACACCGTATGTGATCAAGTGCGCAAAAGGCCACAACTTCCATCCAGCCTGCAATAACAATTATAAAACCAATCTTTTAAATTATGACTGAGATCAATATTTCCAGCTTTATAACAACAACAAACAAGGCAAATCAAATCATCAAATGACATGTAGTAATTTCGAATACAACTGAAACATTTTCTTATTTTGTAATGTGACCATCAAATGCCTTGAGTTCGAAACTTTGAAAAGCATAAAAAGAAGCAGTATGAATGATTCTCCAGCAAATTATTCTATGCCCTTATTTGCATACTAGATGGTTTCCTAATATTACTTGATTAAATTAGAATTGATTATAGTGATGGAACATTCTGCTAACTCAACAAAAGTCTGCAAGTCTCCCAGCTCAATATTTTTATTTGAAGCTGTGAATAAATATATCATTTATGCATGTCACAATCAATGGAGCAGAGCTTTGGAACATTTACTCATTGGCAGATTTGAACAAGATCACAGTTCATATATGCATTAAAAAAAGGCCTGTTGGTCTGCTGCCAAGAGCAGCGAAAACAAGAATCACAGGCACATAATGAACGCTAAAACATAATCCATAGCAGTAAGGAGCTTCATTCTGCAAAGTGAAGAACATGAATGCTTACCGTAAGCATGGGAAAGAACGTGGACTTGAGCTCGCCGAAAATAGTGGTAGGTGATTCCAACCGAAGGAAACCCAAGACCACAAAGTAGATGCTGTTCCAAATAGCAGACCAAATCGTCTGGTCAAATGCAACCTTTGCAGGGACAACCCACCAATCCTTGAATGGGAACAGTGCCTGGTTTGTGGGAGTGATGAATTCATATCATTTAGCATACCAATATAGCATAGTATCTAATATGGTTCCTAAGAACAAGACGGCAGAAAGTTCCACAGCTAGTTGCTCTCGTTCACCATTATTTATTTCACTCTCACATGACCACCTACACAACAAATCATCTCTCCTATTTTTGTGCAGGGCACATAATAGAGCATCATTTACGCCATTTTGTTTTGTTATCAAATTAAGAACATTTAACCTTCGTGTGTAATCAAAATGGCCATCACGTGTAATTGTTAATAAATATAGTATATATAAGATAGCTGAGCATGAAAATCACGTATGATTACCTCACAGAAATGGTAGTAATAATGTGAAAGTGACCCGTGAAGCGTGAACCCGACAAGGCCAGACCGGAACATCCGAGCACGGTCGAATTCAAAGATTGGCTTGCCTTCGTAGCACTGCCAGCAGAACCAGCAATAGGTAATGGAGAGTTAGTAGGCCTTGCGCTATTACAGTAACACAGAGGTGGACATGACATAAAATGGCATGGAAATGGAATTGGGGAATCACCTGCGCGATCCAGTCACCAAGGGAGTAGACGACGCCACTGATCATCATCTTGGCCAGGACCGGGTTGGCCTTGAGGGCCTCCTCGTACGCGGACCAGTTGTGCTCCGGCATGTACCGGAGGATCTCAAAGATGGTCCACCCCTGCATCACAATCCAGTCAACAAGACCTGGCAAATAATTATTCGTTGAGGTGATAAATTTAGCTCGAACGGAATCAGTAACTCACATGCCAGTAGTCCTGGTCGACGGTAAGCAGCTTGGTGAGCGCGTAGGTGCTGGCCCCGAGCACGATAGCCGTGTTGATGCCGCGGTCCAGCATCTTGTTGCCGTCCCCGCCACCGGAGGACCCCGCCCCTCCCGCGCCGCCGCCCCCGGCGAAGCCCCCGCCCATGTCGCCCTGGAACGCGAGCCCGCCGATGTCGAGCTGGCTGCCCCCCAGCGGCGCGTCCGCCTGATCCTCTAGCCTCCCGGCCACCGCCACCTCCGCCTCCCCTCCGGGCCCCGGCAGCACGTCCGCCTCGTCCCCCGCCGCGCCGGCCAACACGAGCCGGAGCCGCTCTGCCGAGCGCTTCGGCAGCCGGAGGAGCAGAGACGGCGCGGCGGAAGAGGAGGAGGTGGAGGCGCGGGGCAGGAGCCGCCTGGAGGCGGGTGACGGGGAGGCCACGGTAGCCACGGCCGCCGCCGCCATCGCCGCGCGCTCCTGCTCAGCTCGCTACCCAACCAATACGAAGCTCGGTTTCCGCTTGGTACCTCTCGGTTTTATCCCGGGCGATCCTGGCGCGACCACGCCTGTGGATCTCTCGCGGGCGGGGCCTACTGCTTCTTGCGCTTGTGGACGCGTGAGCCGCAGCGCTCGCTCGCCTGAGACCGGGAATCTTTGCTTGCTGATGCTGGAGTGTTTCGATCGGGGAAGGGATAGGGATGATTATTGTGGTTGTGGATATGGTGGGAGAGTGGAATTTGGGGAAGATTTGTGAGCCACTTGTCTCGGCCGACTGGGGCCAGCGGAGAAAGACGGGTGAAGATTCTGGTGGGGCGAGGTGGCCAGCCGTGAGAGGATTTTTATTCTCATTTCTTGCAAAACAAAATGATTCGGGTTAAAAGATGTGTTTTTAGAAGCGATAGGTTAGTTGTGTTTAACATATCCCAAGTTTTAACATATCCCAAGTTCCAACTATAAAAGCCTCTTTGAAAAGCAGATTTTTCGAAAACAAGAAAAAATAGAAAAATGAGATTAGAATGCCATCAAATCCTGCAGAATGTAAAGTACACTAGGAATATGATTTTGGATGGAGCGCAGAAAAAAAAAGTACAAGAATGAGAAGAGGGAGATGGGGAATTGTTTTCAAGAGGTTCGGAGTTATGTTAAAAATCTTCTAAATTGGAACTGAAATTCTAGGGGAATTGAAATATTTTCTAAGGGATTCAAATCCATTACTCCTTTCATTCTTTTTTTTGTTGTCGTTTCAGACAACAAGAATGAGCTAGAAATGAACTAGAAAGGCTTGTCTGAACGACATAAAAAAAAATTAAGAGAGTATTTCATTTAAAGTCTTTAAATAATGTGGTGTAAAGAGGGAAGAGGCGATCCTGGGAAATATCAAGTGTCAACAAATCTAAGGCTTTCTTTGGAACACGTTAAAATTTAAAGAATATTAAGTTTTTTCTATAAATTAAACTGATTCCTATAAAATTACTATCCATACTGTGTATAGGCTTCCGTGTGTGTAGGGTCTCAAAAAAAAAAAAAGGGCTCTGTAGCTCCAGCTTGTAAAAGCCCGCGCGCTCTGGAAACCACGGAGAGAAACTCTGCCAACTCACACCGTATCGTAAGGATAGTAACGTGTCCAAAAGCTTCTGCGACAAAAAACATACAACCGGAGGAGCCGTCATCGAACCCCGAAGACTCGCGCAGGCGGACCAACCGTGATCCACACAGCTTGTGGACGAGTGATCACGAAGACGGCGTCCGCGCTCCTCCAGATTTGACTGTCATGCTGCCTGGCACCAGTGAAGTGGCGTTGCCGCAAATGGAAAAAGAAAAATGCTGAATACTCCGTTTCGTTTTCATGGAGATGTTTCGGTTGTTTTCTTCCTGAGGAGAAGCTATGGTACCCAGCTCGCCTGCTCGATTGTCACACACGCCACACCTCAAGAACTCAGGGGAAATGACTGTTCAGGGCCCATTGATAGTTACGGTAAGTGGCTAGTGTTTCACTAGGGGCCAGTAGAGAGGTGGCCAGCCGTGAGAGAAATTTTATTTATTCTCATTTCTTGCAAAATGATTTTTGATATTCGGGTTAAGAGCAGTTTAGAAAGGGATAGGTATGTTGCGTTTCACATATCCCATACTTTAGATGGTTCTAACTATAAAAAGGCCTCTTTGAAAAGCATTTTTCTGAAACACTAGAAAGAATAAAAACCGTATGGGATTAGAATGCCCTCAAACCATATGGAATGTAAAAGCACGTTAGGAATAACCGTTCGGATACAAAGAATGAGAGAAGAGCGAGAGGGGGAATTGTTTTGAAGAAGTTCGGACACACATTAGAAATATCATAAGTTGAAATTGTAAACTCTAGAAGTTTAGTACGTATATATTTTTCTCCAAAGGGCTTTATAAAAATTCAAAATCCCTTTAAATTTGTTTCAAATGAAGTCTAAATGATGCAGTGCAAAGGGGATCCTGATAACTGTGAATAAATCCAAAACCCTCTTTGGAACGTCACATTTACCGTAAAATTCCTGCTCAGGCTCGGTACTAAGTCAAGTAGTCAACCAACGTGTAAGCTTTAGAGTCCCGCATATAAGAGCCCGCTGGTTGTGGAAACCACGGGCAGGAACTTTGCCAACTCACTCTCAGAGCCTACGTGTCCAAATTCTTTTCCGCCAAGATACGTACAACGAGAGGAGTCGTCATCGAAACTTGAAGGCTCTGGTCAGGTTCCTGCGGCGGCCTCTCCTCTGCTTGCGCGTGCAGACCGACCCGTCTGCCCAACCGTGATCCACGCAATTTGTGGGCGAGGGCGAGAGATCAAGGAGACGGCGGACTAGTTGGTCGTCCAGATTCCACTGCCGTGCAGCTTGGCATCAGTGACGTGGAGTTGCCGCAAAAGGAAAAAATAATGCTAAATCCCTTCCTTGTTTCGTTTTCATGGATCGGAGATGTTTCGGTTGTTTTCTTCCTGGGGGAGCTAGGCTGTGGGCTGTGGTACTCAAAACGCGCCAGCTCGATGGACACGCCGCACCTCAGGGAAATGACTGTTCAGGACTCATTGATAGGAACGGTACGAGTGACAGGTCGGATTGCCACCGTGGCCGGTGTTTCGCCTCATCTCTCACCGCGAGATGGAGACGCTGCTTGACGAGTTCAGTTTCTCACTGCTGCAGCTTTTGTAGGTGCCTGCTTCCTTGCTGGAATACTGGCTTAGAAACATGGGAACCTGAATGTAAAATACACGAGCGCTGCTACACACAACCATCCTTTTTTTTGCAAATGGATCAATTCTACGGCAGCATCACACAGTCGGACATGAGTCGGACGTAATGAGTCGGCTCTTTAGTCTTTTCGAAAATACACATTGGTTGAGACAGGTGAAATTAAGAAATTTAGATTGCAACTAAGTTTATAGCTAGGATTGCTACAAACAAGGCATCGCATGGGATTTGCATGGCTGTTGAGCACCATATGCATTCGGCCAATAGGCCATGATTTGCTAGCTGGAATTTCCGAAATGGAGCGAAGTGTTTTACCTTTAAGGGCCCTTTCAAGCTTGGGATTTTTTTTTTTGGCTTGTTTGAATTTAACCGTGAACACCGTCTATTTTTTCCATGGACATATCTCATTAGGATACCTATTCGATCCAACAATATCATATGTATGTATTATTAAAAAATTCCGGTGTATATTGTAAAGTGATCTTTTATTTTAAATTCTTTCACCCTAAATGAACGGGCAAAACAAGGCCGGATTGTTTGGTGATTGTTCCATGATTGCTATATGCCCCATTAAAACCAAGCTCACCACCAATACAAGAAACTAAAGCCCAAGCCCAGCCTAGGGACCCATGATCGTGCCGTGATGAGGTCACTGGCTCACAGCTGCACACGGATAGACCTTTATCATGTCCTCTCGTCCTGTTTTTCCTTTGCTTTACCCACCGTGCACGAAAGATACAAAAAATGTGCTTCACCGTACATGATGCGACTCACGATCACTCATGAGCTGTGTCGATTGGATACGAAAATGTGTACCTTCTATCAGGGTGTTCGTTTTCATGGGCGCGGATCGCCTGACTTAGCAACATTTTACTGCACGCTTGCAGTAAGTGCCGATCCACCGTCCGCTGCATCCGACGCCTGACGCTGCTCCTGTCTTCTCTTCCCATCTCTACAGGCTACAGCCCGATGTCCAACGCAGCAGCAGCAATGGCTGCTCCACCTCACCGTGGACTCGTGGAGCTTGCCGAGGAGCGCCGCCTCCGCCGCTCTACGTGCCTCAAGGCCTTCGGGCAAGACGTGCTCGCGTGCTGACCTCTCCACCGAGACAGCCGTCGATTCGTGCTAGCTCGCCATGTCCTAGGCCGAGGCTGCCGCAAGGCGATGCGTGCTCGCTTGCCGTGGCCCGGGGCGAGGCCGCCGCCGATGCACGCTCGCTCGTGTGTCACGTATGGACGCCTCCACCACCTCCTCCATTCTATTCCCTCCTGTGCAACTGCCCTGCTCCCCACCTTCCAGAAGTAATCTGTCCAGCCTTGGCATGACGAGGATGGCGACAGCGCGCGCGAGCGCCGTGATGGTACAGGGGCTGGCCTCTTATTGCGATGTGAGCGTGCTCAGGTGTGTCGCTCCGCTGCATCTGGCCAGGCCGACCTTCGATGGAGAAAGTGGCGGACTTCTGTTGCTTAGATGGTTAGAGGAGGGCGGCGGCGTCGTTGCTGCCGCTGTGATTGCTGTCGGAGAGGACGAGATTGGGCGAAGAAGAGAGAAGGAAGGAGCGTCGTCAGATGTAGCGAACGGTGGATAGAGGCTTACTGCACGCGCTTGCAGTAAAGAGCGATACGTCAGGCGATCCGCGCCCCGTTTCCAGGGGTCTAAATTTTAGAGGGGTCACATCAATTTTTTTTTGTTATTTAGAAGTATTAAATAAAATTTAATTACAAAACTAACTGCAGAACTCCGGGTCTAATTCGCGAGACGAATCTAATGAGGGTAATTAAGCCGTGATTAGATGATGGTTACTGTAGCATCGTTGTAGCAAAACATAGATTGATTAGGCTCATTAAATTCGTCTCGAAATGAGCATTCATCTGTCAAAAATGTTTTTTCATTAAATTTTATTTAATGCTCCTAAATGACAAGATTTTCTTTTATTTTAGAGATCTAAAATTTAAAAAGGTGGAAACGAACACCTCCGACGCCATATGCTATGGCACCCTGTGCTGCTTTGCTTGGTCACGAGATGTCTGTACAAGTACTTGGCGAAAGACCAAGTTGGAGCTCGGCACACTGGTCTAGTGTTGTCTAAACGGGCGGCACGGCACACCCCGGCCTGAGCATAAAATGGCACGGCTCATTTAATTTTGGACCGGCACGGCACGTAATTCATTTCGAGCTGTGTCGTGTCAGCTCACGTGCCTTAGCGACGGCTCACGGCATGGCCTGAAATCATATAAACGTGTCGGGTTGGTCCGTTAGACACATGAGCCCGTTAAGCCTGTTTAACCTATTAGTGTAAATATGTAGCAAAATGAGTGTTAAAATGGGAAGACTTGACATTTAAACCAAAGACCTCATGGTTAAGAGTAAAGGGTTTTACTACCAGACCAAGTTTCCTTCTTGAGTTTATAAGAATTCAAAATATATTTACACTATTCTTTATTCGAACTCGTGCTTTGATGAGCCATTCGCGGGCTTTTGCGTGCCGCGACTTAAACGAGCCGTGCCCATGCCGCCTGTCGTGCCCTACCCACGGCTCATGGCACGGTCTGACCCTCGTGCCGTGCCGTGTTTGAGTCATGCCAAATTTTACGTGCTTCGTGTCCGTTCGCCTAGCCCGGCCGTTTGAACAGCACTACACTGGTCCATACGTGTGAGGGTGCAGTACAGCTTCCTCCGCAACTGACCCTCTTAAGCATATTGCTTCTCAGCCAAATACGGACGTTAACTTATTAATCTTGAGGAAGCTAATACTGACCCGTGCCGCATGCCGCAGCACGGGCCCGATCGGTCGCTTTTGAATCCGCAGCAGGTGCTGTGCCAATTTACAAGTTACGAAACTCGCTGCCAGCGATTCTTCTCGGAACAAGATAAGCTGCAATTGTACTTGTACGATTAGCAGCACTGAAGCAACGACATGGACACTGCGTTCTCCACGGACAGAGGCGATCGATCGAGCAAGCGAGCGGGACAACGAAAGCACAATCAGAACGTCTCGTGTGGTCACTCGTCAGCCGGGGGCGGCCTCGCACTGTTGCCGCGCCAGCGAGGTCGCTCGCAGCGCAGTAAACATTTCTCATTCGTCAGCGTCCTAACCTGCACTGCACCTACCTCGACGCCGGACTTTGATTGCCGCTGCTGAGCTCCAGTGCGTCGCCAGTGATACGGACACTGTCATCCTCCGCTAGAACGACTGCGCAAAACTGAGGCACGTACGTAGTAGCTCCGTCTCCATCCATCTCTGCATTGGAGCTCGTACAACGCAAGAACAGAGGACGCGCGCGCTTCCGATCAAAGGAGGCAACAGGCAAGTGAGTTGCTTGCCATTGATCTATGAGTATGAGAGCACCTGCTGTAGATGAAAGAGAAACAGAGACTCTGCAAGTCCAATAGTTGTCTTACCAACAAGCCATGTCGGAGATTCTGTGCGTGGATGAAAAAGAAACAAAGAAAAAAAAGCATACTTGTTGCTTGCAGGCGCGACCGTCGGCATTATCAATTTTCCTGCTACTGCTTGTGGGCCCGCCATCATTTTTTGCTTTGCAACGATGGACGCATTGTTGGGTGGTTTGTCGCGTCCGTGGGCTGATGGCTTGTCGGTAAGACAGTCTATTGGCCTTGCTCTGACACGACAACGTCGAGAGGTTACAGAACCCAATAGGAAGCCAAGTAAAGAAGAGAGGAACATGACGAGGTGAGCTAGGTCTAGATAGACTTTACTAGAGCATGATGAAGCACGGTGAACATGCTCTTTTATTTCATAATGTTGACGGTGAATTTGTAGATCAAGTTGGGTTGATTGAGCTGCTCATATTTGATTAGCATTGGACTAATCCGCGAGTTGAATCTTGTGAGACGCACTATGGCTAATGGAGGAAGAGTTTTTTTTTTTTTTTTTTTTTTTTTTTTTTTTTTTTTTTTTGCGAGTAGGAAGAGTGGATTTACTGTTGAGGCCACACGTTTGTGTAGAATCTGTTTCTCCGCCTTACCTATCTCACACGAAAGATACAGAAAAATGTCTTTTTAGGAGAGAACGAGCACGAGTTGTATTGATTGGATACGAAAATGTACTTTTTACCTTCATCAAATACACTCGCACATGCAGTGACGGATGGAGAGTAAAAAACAAGGGGGGAGGGGTGAATTTTCATGTCTCTGTTCTTCTTCCCTCCTCTCCTTTTGTTTCGTCTTTCTCTTTTGAAAGCACCATTTTTTTTTTCCTTTATCGACTGTGTGTCCGCGCGCTATAAGAGCAGGCCCAACAAGGGGCGAATCGACCGAAGACTGAGCACTTTCTCTGACACAAAGCAGGAAAGGGAGGAGAGAGAAGCACATTTGTCGCTGCAGTTGGCAACGATCGCAACACTGCTCGTGGGTCCCATGGTGCGCAGACGTGAGGAGAAAAGTTGGATGCATGGGTGGATTGTGGGCCCAGTAAACATTTTGTGGAGACAACTTGTTGTAAGACTTGTCTGAAGATTTGTCTATAAGACAAATTCTTGTCTGATTATTGGGCTTGCTCTAAAGGGGCTACTAGCTAGTAGCCGGCGGATCAGCCCCCGCGTACGTGTCATTCATGCTGCTGCTTTGTCACGAGACGCCTGTACTGGTAGTTGGCGAAAGCTCAAGTTGGAGAGAGCTGAGCAGGTTGGTCAACATATATAGAGGTAGCGAGCGTACTACGCGATACCAGGGTAGTAGTAACTTTGTACAACAATCGCTTCTCTGCCAAATACGGACGTTAACCTAACCTAAACTTGAGGAAGCTAAACCGTACCGATCCGTGCCGCGTACTTGATGCAGCACTCGCATGTCTCATTCCCGCTGTTGCTCGTTGCTTGGTGACGACCGGTAGTTGGCGAAAGCTAAAGTTGGAGGTCCGCACACTCTGGTCAATAGAGAGGGGTAGCGAGGCTGTAGTACTACTTGAAGCGATGCAACTAACCTTCTAACAATCGATTCTCTGCTAAATACGGGCGTTAACTTAGGGCGTGTTTGGCGCGGCTTCTCCACCAGCTTCTTCACCTGCTTATTCACGCCGCTACAGTAAAATCACTGTTGCTACAGTGAAAAAAGCTGAAAAAAGCACCCTAAATGCTGCTTATTGTGGATTATTCTGTCAGTAAACAGTGAAAACACTGTAGCTACAGTCAAAAAAGGCAATAAGCTGCAGCATAAGCCGGTGCAAAAAGCAGCACCAAACACACGCTTAAACTTGAGGAAGCTAACTTGTAGTACGACCTGTGGTGTGTTTGGAGAAAATGGCTTCAGCTTCAGCTTCACTCTGACACAAGCACTATTCAATACTGTAGCTACAGTAGTAAGCCGGGAAAAGCACCGGAAAACCAGCTTATCCGGCTTACTAATTTTTCTGTCAGAATGAACAGTAATTATGCTGTAGCTACGGTAGATGAACAGTGTCAGAAATGAGCAAAAACCGGTGACATAAGCTGTCCCAAACACACCTGAATCTGCAGCAACCGTTCCACTCGCTGGCAGCTGAATCTTCCCAGGACAAGACAAGCTGGAATTGTACTAGTACGACTAGCAGAACTGAGAAAGCAACGACACGGACCCTGCTTTTGTTCTCCACGGACAGAGGCGACCCATCGAGCAAGCAATCGGGACAAGGAACGTACAACCAGATCGAACGTCTCGTGTAGTGGTCGACGTCACTGGTCAGCTGGGGGCGGGCGGCCTGCGCTGGATCTGTTGGTTTGCACGTCGCACTGTTGCCGCGCCAGCGAGTTTGCTCACTCGTAGCAGTGCAGTAAACATCTCTCATTTGCCAGCGACCTCAACTAACCCGCAGCGGTCGCCGGACGAATTTGATTGCTGCCGATCGCCGTGACACGGTCCGTCGGAACGGCCGGGCAGAAGGAGCTCCGGCGGAGGGAGACGGCCGTGGTCCGTCCGCGTCGAAGCTCGATCGGGAAAAGCGAGAAGAGGACACGCTTGTGCTAGATAAAGAGATCAGAAGCGGCAAGTGAGTGGCTTGCCATCGATCTATGACATCGGCAAGTGAGAGTGGGTTGCCATCGATGTCCGAGAAGTTACAGAGCGAGTAACCATCTAGGACGACGGCAGGGAAGAAGAAACAAAATACTGTAACACGGGGAGCTAGCTAGCAGCTCCAGGTAGACTGTAGCTAGAGGAAGATGAAGCACTCCATGGCCACCGAGGGGTTCTGGCCCAGCACGCCCTCCTCCGCCTTCTTGCGCTCTCCTCCTCCTGTTGGTCCTCCGGCCAACGCCGTCTGCTCGTCGCCGCCGCGGCCGGCGTCGTGCGCATTGTCTCGGACACGCGGCCTGGATCGCTCGGGAGTACTGCTCAAGTTCTCCCTCGCCGCTTGCCGGTGGACGGGGCTGGGCGCCGGCGACGGGCGCTTGCTGGCCGTCGGGGAGTCCGACCGCCGTCCCGACCGCTCGCCGGGATCACGCCTGCTGATCAGCACGCCGCTTCCTCCGCTGCCGTGGCCGCCGTTGATGCTGGCGCTAAGGCACCGCTTCGCCGGCAGCGCCATGTCGGCCTCCCGGGCGGAGTGGCTCCGCCGGACCGCGCTCTCGGCGGCGCGCCGCGCCGCGGACGGCGAGAACCTGCCGCTGCGGCACCCGAAGGCGGACACCACCGCGGGCTCCCTCCGTGGCCGCGACGGCGCCGGAGGCGGAGGCGCCTGGTTCTGCTGCTGCTGATGCTGCCTCCTGTGCGCCGACGAGGGCGACGGCGACCTCGCCCTCCCGTTGCCCGGCTGCTTGGGCTTGGGCTTCGTCTCCTGATCCGGCGCCGGCTCCGTCCTCCTTGCCCTGCAGTGCGCCTTCTCCGGCGCGTCGACGATCGCCCTCTTCACCACCTCCTCCTGCAGCTCATCTCCTCCTCCTCCTCCGGCCTTGGCCATCGCCTTCTCCTTCGCGACCGACGCGCTCTCGCTGCCGCTGCACGCCTCCTCCTCCTCCGGCGACGACAGCTCTTGCCTCTTCTTCACCGGCTCCGGCGGCGACCGCGGCGCGGGCGTCTCGGACAGCACAACCTCCTTCACCTCCTCTTCCTCCTCCTCCTCCACCACCGGCGACAGAGCGTGCTCCTTCGCCGGCGGCAGCCGCGCGGCCACCTTGCCGGCCTCCCGGGCAGCGCCGGCGCGGGCGGCCTTCTTGCTCACGCAGCTGCCCATGACGTAGCAGTCAGTAATGGTGGCGAACGGCAGATGCGAGGCCCGGATGTGATGGTCAATGAGGGAGGGGGATGGCTGGCGCTCTCGGCTCAGCTCCGCTCAGCGCAGCGCGGAGGGAGTTGAATGCAACTGCATCTGCATCTGTGCAAGCACGAGGTGAGGTGAGGTGGCCGGAGGGAGGGAGGGAATCCGATCATCAAGGCTGTATTAATCCCGGGTCAACTACCTCCCTCGATGCTCTAGCGACTTGCCTGCTGCGCTCATTAAACTGGACGACCCACTGAGCTGGCGCCATCGCTGCTCTAACTTCCGAGCACCTGTTCCACACTCATGCTGGGGCCTTGGGTTCAGAGAGATGCGATGCCATCCTTGTTTTGTTTTTTCATACCTCTAGCTTCGAGGGGGATTGATGAGTAGTATAGATACGTACGTACGGCAGGTATAGTCTGGTTCTACGATTCCTTTATTTCGTCTTAGCATGATCAACGAGAGTTCGTGATATTAGGCTAGTCAGGGGTGTTCGATTCCATCTCTCTAAATTTTAGATCTCTAAAATAAAAAAGAATTTTGTCATTTAGAAGTATTAAATAAAATTTAAAGACAAAATTCTTTTGACAGATGAATGCTCATTTCGAGACGAATATAATGAGCCTAATTAATCTATATTTTGCTACAATAATGCTACAGTAACTATCATCTAATCACGGTTTAATTACTTTTATTAGATTCGTCTCGCGAATTAGATCCGGGTTCTGCAGTTAGTTTTGTAATTAAACTTTATTTAATACTTCTAAATAACAAGATTCTCTTTGATGTAACCCCTCTAAAATTTAGACCCCTGGAGACGAACACCCCTAAATGGGGGATTTCATTTTGTTGTTTCCAAGAGTGGCATGTCAACTCAAATGATTTGAAACCATAAATAAAACAAACTCTACAATGTATAGTTTCAATTTAGAGTTTCATAGCACTTAGTTCTATGTGTTTTCATTAGTTGTGTGTGGGATGAAATGAAACAACTCTTCTCCAATGCTAGTTTCATGTTGTTTCATATATAGGTAATTGTGCATACTCAGCCTCATCTAGATGAAACTCCTTTCATCTTTCTTTATAAATCTTTTACCATGTCATCAAACTTGCTTATGTGACACCTTATTTATTGAAAATGCAACTCCCATTGGGAGTAGCCAATGGTGGTGGAGACCAAAACCACGGGTGTAAACAAGGTTCAACATACAACATCCAAAAACCTACATCTCCAACCAAATACCCAAACCAAATCAACTAAAAAAAACCGTTGCCGCCGCCCGCTCTGCCACGGCCCTCGTCCGCGCCTCCACGCCCCCAACATCCATCTGAGCCCTCACCTCGACGCCGCCGTGCCCAAATGTGACACCTCAGGTGTCTCTTTTCTGCTTTACACAGTCCTAGCAACTATTTGGTTTGTGGTTGTGAGAAGACAAAATTTTGAGCTCACGCCATTTGTTCAAATTTGAATTTAAACCAAACAGAGGGCTAACTAATAAAGCAAGTTATTTCTCTATGAAACTTAGGGTCATCAAATTCAGATGTGGTAGAGGTCAGTGGATAAAAATATATCCAAAAATTCAGAAAAGCTTTTCCTTTGGGACGTCCTCCAAATAAATCTTGCAAGTTCGAATTTTAAACACTTTGTTTGAAGTTCAAATTTGAAATTCAGAAAGTTTTGGAGAATTTGCCAGCACATCTATCTTCTACACGTGTCGGTCAAGCACCATGCAAAAATTGGTGATTTGTTGAGCTCTGCAGCTATTTCATTTTGAATTTGCAAGAGAGGAAGTGAATCTGATTGAGAAAGGAAAATCCTGCGGGACCTACCTGGCAGCCTCCCATTTTCTCCCTCCTCTCTCTTCCTCGGCAGAACCAGCACCGTGCATGGTCGACACCTCGCCTTCCATCGCTCCAGCTCAACCCCAGCCCCACTGTAACATCCTGACCCAGGGTTTAATAGGATTAATAGAATACTCATGTCAACAAGTTGCAACTTTTTTTCCGGAAGCTCATCTCGAAAGAACTTCGAGGTTAAGTGTGCTTAGCCTGGAGCAATTTCTGGATGGGTGACCGACCGGGAAGTCATTCCCGGGTGCGCACGCGGGTGCGCACGAGTGAGGACAAAGTACGCAGAAAAGACATGTGTTGGTCTGTGAGGGAATTATTGATGTCCTAGAGGGCTGCTAGGTGTGCGGGCCCGGCCTCAGGGAGGCGGGACGCTACAAGTGGTATCAGAGCCGACCCTCGCGGTTTCACGGGCGCGTGTGGGCGCAATTGCGCAGGCATGGTGCGCATGGCTGGTGTGGGCCCAGAGTGGTCACACAGCATGGCACATGCGCTGGCACTGGACACACGAACGTGGCCAAGAGGGGATGTTCCTGGACTGGGGTTGACCGACGAGGACGTCGGTCTTCTAAGGGGCTGAGTATGTAACATCCTGGCCCAAGACTTAATAGGATTGATAGAATACTCATATCAACAAGTTGCAACTTCTTTTTCGAAAGCTCATCTCGAAAGAACTCCGGGGTTATGCGTGCTTGGCCCGGAGCAATTTCGGGATGGGTGACCGACCGGGAAGTCCTTCCCAAATGCGCACGAGTGAGGACAAAGTGCGTAGAAAAGACATGTGTTGGTCTGTGAGGTCAGTCTTGACATCCTAGAGAGCTGCCAGGCGTACGGGCCCGGCCTCGGGGAGGCGGGACGCTACACCCACCGAGCGTCCTAAATGCGTCCCGAGTTTCCTCACTACTCTATCTCTCGCTCATTTCGCCAGCAGCTCGCCCACACCGCTCTCAATCTCGCTCTCCTCGCCGCGCCATCGCCATGGACGCCGTGACGTGAAGCTCGTAGCGCCGCCGCGTCCGACCATCCCGATTCCCACCAACCCTGCAAAAAGCTTCGCCAGGACTTCCTCCACCTATCCCTGAAGCGCGTAGACGACCTCGCCACCACAGATTGACGGAATCGAGTCATCTTCCCCGAAGCCGACCGCCCATCAACATCGAACCCTCCCCGGAATTCTTCGTCTCCGGTGAGCCCCCATTCGATTCATTTCGTTGGCGTCATCCTCTCCCTTATGCTCACGTTGTGACCAAGTTTGGTCCTGGCTCGTGCAGCATAGAGCTCGTCGTCATCTCGCCACCGTTCGCCGCCGACTCGACGTCGCCACAGATCTGCCTCACCGCCGTTATCTTGTCTCGGTGAGTTCCTCTCATCGAAAACTTTCCCAGCGCGTAGGCCATGGTCCAATGAATCTATGAGTCCCAACCAGTCTCATCAAATCTCCTCCATTTAGCCGGAAGAGCCTCGCCATGTCTCGCCGCCCTGCGCCCCGTGTGCGGAGTTGTGCACGCCCAGTTCAAATTCGCCCAGTGGCAATTTCGTTAATATTGTTCCAGAATGAATAAACTTCAAAAATCGAAATCTGGAGTTCTAGAAGTCCAAAAATTACAAACTAAGTTTTGTTGGTTTCTTCCTGAGTATATCTATCCAGTGGTTAGCATGATGATCCATGTTTCTGTATGATTTGGTCTATATCATTTTTGGAAGTTTAACACCATTTAATTCATAGTAAAAGGTTTACTCTGTAGAAAAATGCAAACTAGAGCCTGTTAGAATCCTCTTACTATGTTCTGTTCAGTAGTACAACACATACCCTATGTTTAGGCATGTTCTGCTCTGTATCATTTATGGAAGCTAGATATCAATTAATTCTTATTTAATTATCTGATCATTGCAAAATTGCAAACCAAGTTGATTTAGAACCCTACAGTTCTTATCTACCTAGGACTGTTGATGAATTTCCATGTTTCTGCATGTGGAATTAACTAAGACTGTTTCTTTGTGTGACTTGATTAAATCACCATAAATAGCATGATGCTAAATAAATCTGGAACTTGTGCATACATGTCACTTAGATCATGTCCTATCACCATGACATCAAATGTCGTAAATTACGATAACACAGTTTTACGATAATTTTATCATGAATTTATGACAAATTTAAACAAATTTATGAAATCAGCATTCACACACGTTTTGAAAGAAGAACCCTGGTAAAAGTGTAGTAAATCACAATGCAAAATATCGTAAATCACTATACACGAATGTCATAAATTACGATACAAAAGTGGCCACAGAATAAGTTATTTTATGGCTGGCTATAAAATAATAGGTCTATATATATATATATATATATATATATCGTTGGTCAAAGTTCAATAAAAAAGTCAACGATGTCATATAATTAAAAACAGAGGGAGTAGGATATCTGGTCATGGATGTTAGATTCGAGTCCGAGAGCTTTGGCTTGGGATTCAAGAGTCTGCTTCGGAAGGTCCGGTATAAGTTCTCTGTATCTTTTCTGTAAGTATATTATTAATTTCAATATAAATATGTTTTTTTTATTTCAGCTTGAGTAATGCATTTAGATTATTTTCTTGCAGTGAAAGGGGTCTTGGCCTAGTGGTTAAGGCTCTCGAGTAGCACCTTTGAGGTCCTGGATTCGACTCCCGGTGGGAACGAATTTTCTAGGATATTTAACGACATTTGTGCTTTCAGCGGTAGGCGACGTGGCCGTCGAAAGCGAGGCGCCAGTGGTGACTTCGTCAATTTGGAGGATTTGCCGGCTCAGTCTTCGAAGATGCTCATAGGGGTAAGGTTTGCGTATGTGCTTTTCATAGTGGTGAGTGTGCGTGCGTTGTGAGTGTCTGAGTTGTATTTTGTAATCACAAAAAAGAAGAAGATTATTTTCTTGCATGAGCAGGCGCCTTATTAGTTTTATTCCTATGTTGTTTACACCTCCTAGTATAGTCAGAATCAAGTTGGACTGCTCCTACGCTGTAATGGCGATCTTGAACCAACAACTTAACTTGTTTTTACATAAGCTAGGTTGTTCGCTCTAATGATCTGGGAAACGTATCTAGTTGTAAATGTAAGCATGGTGCTTAGAGTTACACTAGAGTGAGTTGCCCTTAGCCCCACCTACATGTGGTAGCTAGCAGGTGGTGACGGTCCTGTCTAATCTATGTAATCCACCACACTTGGGTACCATGGACGACTATGGTGCTCCTTTCTCGATCTACATCACCGCATCCTCTCTTCTTCCACCTCGTCAGTGACAATTCTCCCAAGAGCATCTCCTTTTGATGCTTCAATCTGTTAGTAACATACACCACTCCCATCCCTCCGTGTCCATCTCATTTATAAGATTTACTTGAAATCGTGTAATTGTGTAAAGTGTCCACACCTCCAAGAACATGAGCCACAGATTTTGTTTCATTCACTCAACATACTAAATAATCATTGATATAAGGGCGTGTTCGTTTCGTTTAGGACTAAAGTTTAGTCCAAAATTCTTGCTATTTAAAGGTATTAAATAAAGTGTAATTACAAAACTTTTTGCAGAAATCTGGGTTACTTTGCGAGACGAATCTAATGAGGGTAATTAAGCCGTGATTAAATGATAGCTACTGTAGCATCACTGTAGCAAAACATAGCTTAATTAGGCTCGTTAGATTCGTCTCGTAAATTAGCACCCATCTATAAAAAGATTTTGTAATTAGACTTTATTTAATACCCTTAAATAACAATATTCTTTGGACTAAACTTTAAAATTAAAGGAAACGAATAGACTGTAAATCTAAGGGAGTAGCATATAAATAATCATTCTTCCAATATATATCGTCGTTATATTTTATTTCAAGCACACGGAGCAACAGAGAAAACACATCACACACAATATAGTAAAGCAGATCAACCCCTGCTATCCGCAGTGTTGCGCAAACACGCGTGAATCATTATCCACGACGTACGTGAACGACACATGCAAGCCGGCTCACACGGAAACGTCAGCTTATTCATATGCAATACGACCTTCAGCTAGTTATTTTATATCACGGGCCTAGCTAGCTGGGTCCACGGAGCATTATTTTTTACTTAGAGCGTTTCCAATAGTAGATGTAGCTAAGAGTTAGTAGCCATCTTTTAGAAAAGATTGATGAGGAGTGGGGTCTATGATTCATTCTTTCATTTTTCTTAGAAACTAGCTCTTGAGGAAGAACTAGTTGTCTTCTTTCTCTTCTTTTCTTTCAATAAATAATTCTAAGAGCTAACTTAGAGTCAACATTTGGAAACGCTTTTACGGGGCTAGGAGTGTTACTGATTCATGAGCAGATTTCGGGAGGTTGAAGCATTGAGCAGTGGAGCTAGATAGCCCCACCTGTTCGAGGAGACTCTTGACGAGGACATTGGCCACTAGCATATAGTTGGGGTCGATGACGCTGCAGATGCACTGAACGGCTCTGTCCTGGGCCTCCTGGCCCACCATAGAGATTTCTTGACGAAGTCGATCGCGCTGACGACGCGTCGAGCCACCTTTGATGAGCCGACGCAGGCCATCTATGACGAGTTGATGGAAGGCCTCGTTGGGGCACGCATCGTCCGACGGCGCCGGCGCTTCGGCTGCCAGGGCAGAAACCTCAAGCAGGAGAAGCATGGCGACGAACAGGACAGCGAATGATTTATTGGAGGCCATTGCAATCTAGCAGGTGGTGTATGTATTTTGTATGGTCAATGGATGGTGTTGTGTGCCTTGAAGCCTATCAGCCACACCAGCTATTTATAGGCGTGCAACCCCATGCGCATACGAGCTAGTAGCCGTGCAGGTTGGAAGATTTTTCTCGCTTGCCATTTAGTTACCAACGACCTTCTCGTGCGTATAAATTCAGAGTGTCCTTGCTCGTCCGGGCGGTACCGATCTCGTGGGATTCCGAAGACTTTCCCATATAATAGGTAATCTTGCTTGGCTTTATCGAGATGTTTCTAGCTTATATATACGTACAATGAGTCATGCTGTCTAAAAAGTCTCCATATAGTCCTGATCTTGATCAGGATTATTCCACTTTATATGTACATAAATACTAACTATCCAGAGTTATATATATTTAGACTAGCAAATTGCCCGTGCGTTGCTATGGGCCGGGGCGACGTGTGTTGCCCCGCAAGCCAACACGCAACTATATATTAAAAATAAATCAATAGATAGAATCAAGTACAATGAATTTAGTAAAAAATAATATTTGTATGCTTATGCATTGTAATATTAGCAAAAATGAAATCACGAGATGAGGGTTGAAACGACGACTACCATAATATTATTTTATGACGGAATCGAGAGTGCATCAAGTAGTGGTAAAAAGTTTATAAAAGTCATAAAACATGTTTTTTGATTAAATATCTAATTTATTATTCAATATACATGTTACAACAATAGACGGGCTATTTTGTAAAATTGAGTGCACAAAATTTGGGATTTATTGTGCAAAACCACTGGGTCAAACAACAATGTTTGGAAATACAAGTAACATAATTGCAAATAGTGTGTTGCTCCATCTGAAACATAAAATCCGATTCTTATAGGAGGGGAAATATTCTGTGCAATTGACATATTCTGTGCAATGGTGCAAACAGCTATTTACGTCCGTTAGATTCCCGTCCAATTTACAGCCCACGGAAAAAAAAGGTCCATTTCCTCGCAGCCTACAAGAGAAAAAAAAAGGAATGCCAAATTTGCTGGTAGTGAGATTCGAACTCAGGTCGCTCAGCAACAAAAGAGTGCACATACCACCAGACCACTTTGTCTTTTGTGAAAGGAAGTCGATTCAACTTCTATAAGACAAAAAGAATTGAACTCGGATATTTAAAAATCAAACGAATTCAACACGAATTCGGATTGGCAGGACGAAAATCTGTGAAACGAAAAACGAAGTCGACGACCTCTTACAAACTTATTAAGTAGTAAGTACTCCCTCTGTCCCAAAATACTTGGCATTCTGGCTCTGAACCAGATTTATTAAACATTCTCTGAACCTGGACAACCTGTTTGTCAAGGTTCAGTGAACATTCTATGAATCTGGACATCAGAAAACACTCCTAGAATGTCAAGTAAAGTAGGACGGAGGGAGTATAAATATATAGATAATGTCCAAGGAAATAAAAATTATAGAATTATATGTTACAAGTATGGCCCATGAAGTCACGTCCTCTTGCCCCGCCCCGATAATTCACATGGTGCAGAGGTAAGGTAAGATATATGTCCTCTCATTTGGCAGATGATTATATTCTCTGCCCATGCATCACTTTAATAAATTTGCAGATTGTACCCCATGACTATATCTGCCCTGGCCTCTTCCCAGGACCGCCTGCTAGCTGCTCGCAATCGCGTCCTACATTATAAAGTCAGCCTCGGCAACTAAATGAATAGATTCTGCACGTTACACTACAGGAAACCTGGAGTTTGCCGAGTGCCAGAGGCACTCGGCAAAACAGCTTTTACACTCGGCAAACACCAGACGGCAAACAGCTCTCGGCAAAGCCGGGTTTGCCGAGTGCTTTTTGTCGGGCACTCGGCAAAGATTTTGCCGAGGGTCAAAATGGCACTCGGCAAAATAAAGTAACGAGACGGAGTGAAACGGCCGTCAAAAGGGTTTGCCGAGTGCCTTGACGGCAGACACTCGGCAAACAAAAAAATTTGCCGAGTGCCCGAAGCCCGGCACTCGGCAAACTTTCTTTGTTTGCCGAGTGCCTGGACTCTGGCACTCGGCAAATTTTTTTGTTTGCCGAGTGCCTGACCTCTGGCACTCGGCAAACAATGGTAAGTTTGCCGAGTGCCAGGCACATGGCACTCGGCAAAGAATGGCACATGTGCCGAGTGCGTCAGTTTTGGCACTCGGCAAAAATCTGAGGCACTCGGCAAAAAAAATCGTCAGATTGCAATAAAATGTTTAAAATCACTACAACCTGGACCAAAATCACACCAAATCATACATATATGCTCATCATCATCATAGACACATACACATCACCACCATCATCATCACAGGCATTTAAATCATCACAACACATAGAAATCTCCACAAATACATAGAAATGGTCCAAATAGTGATAAACCAAGTCGTCGACAACCACAAGCACAAGTTCATCAAACGTAAGCAAGCACAACTAGTTGGTTCATGACATAAGACTAGAAATACAACTACAATCTACATCGGAGGGCGATGATGATAAGGATGAAACGGAGAATAAGCATTGGGAGGGGAAACCGGCTGATTGTTCGATCCCGCTGATATGTTATGCAAAGAGGAGATATTACATTATTAACACAAGATTCTAGATAGACGTGCCGACAGGAAGTGGAATGAAACTACAAGGATTTAGATAGACTCACCGGAGTGCCCTGACTCGGACTCGAAGTGCCGACAGGAGGAAGAGGTAGTGGCGGCGGTTGCATGCCACCACTGTGCCACTGGTAAAACATCGCCTGCATTTGCCGTTGCATCTCCTCCTGCATCCTTGCATTCTGTTCGGAGAGCCTCGCATCGTACCTCGCCTACTGTTCCTGCAGCTGTGCCTGGTACTTCGCCTCCTGTGCCTGGAGCTTCGCCTCCATCTCCTCCCGTAGTTGGGCCTACAACATGTCATCCCAATGTTACAATACAAAGCAAATATATGTCTCAAATCCAACGAAACGACGAATAGAACAGAAATAACCTGGGCTTGGTCAAACTGAATCTGTGCAGCGCTTGGCCGTGGGCGTATGGGCGGGGCTGAGGACGAGCTCCTCGCTCGGATCTCAGAGAGGGTGGGAGTAGAGGCCGTGTCCAGTGTGCTGTCCCCAATCCAGTACCGGCCATGCTTCTTACCTCCACCCACCCTCATGATGATCTCTCCATCAAGGTCCTCGGTGCTCGGGTTCCACTCTGGCCCGTGCTTCTCCCTACCCATCTCGGTGTACTGACTGAGGCGAGTGTGGACGGTGGGGTTGCTGTACGCCTTGGGGGGGTCCTCCGGGTTGTAGTCGACCTCGATCGACGTCGCCTTGCCCTTGTGGGCCATTGCCCAAGCCATCAACGGGGGGGCACTCTCGGCCCTCATGCGCCCGCGACTGGAAAGAAAACAGAAAGATGATTAGAAATTATGCAAAATTGAGCGTTTGTAAACAACGAAATGAATTCGCGTACCCATCTAGTCGCGTACTCATCAAGGGTACGGTTGCCTTGATGGTGTGCTGGACCAGGCATCTTCAAACGCCGCTGCCGGCAAGCTTCGTGCGTCTTCTGCCACTCGGGGTCGCACCACCTACTCACAAAGTACTCCCAGCAGTCCCTGTGAGAGGCGCACCACCACGGAATCACCTACACGTCATTTGACAAAGTTAGATGTTAGTTATTGTGAAACTATGAGAATAACAAATTAATCGTACTTAATCAAGTATAGAAAACATGAGAAAGTCATTGGTAGAATGTGACTTTCCGGAAGCAGGCTGGCAACAACTGTCAACATAACATCGAACGCATTCCGACTCAAGCTAAACTGGGACTTCACGGCCATTAGACGTGCAATGGCATCCAGTTTTGAAACCCTGGTATGCCCGTGAAGAGGTTTCTGTGATGCTTCAAACATGTCATAGAAGCGCTTTGCGGACTCCTCTGGCTCCTCCTCCCCCCTAGGTTGTTCACGAAACTGGGCTTCCTGATAGTCCTGTAACATGTCCTCCACCCCGCCATCAGCATCACAATCATCGACGCGTTGTCTCACGACCTCCTCCCTCAATCTATGGGCTTCACCATGGTAGACCCACCGGGTATAGCCTGGCGTAAATCCATAGTTACCACGATGCAACCCCATCTCCTCCTCCGTCTGCTCCCTTGTGTTGCCGCAACGGCTGCAGGGACACCAAGTCTTTCCACCTTTGCTGACATTGGCAAATGCTTGTTTCAAGAAAGCAAGGGTCTTGTCAACCCATTCACTTGTTTCAGAACCCTTCCTTGGACGGCCCGTGTACATCCACGCACGGTCATCCATCTTCTATCATATGACAGAGCAATTTAAAATTCATTGGTATCTACACGATGCATACAATGTCTAATAGGTGCAGATAGGTCCTAATCCCACCCGACAATGCGTAGATGGGGCTAGTTTCCAAGGTCTACTCCGGTCCGAGACAGAATTTCGGCAGCACCTCCCCGCTGTTCTCCAAATACACGTCCTGCGAGGGAGATTGTGTATCCGGAGAACAACAGGGAGGCGCGGCCGAAACTCTGTCTCAAACCGGAATAGACAATGGAAACTAGCCCCATCTACGCATCCTCGGGCTGTCCAAGAAACGTGGACAATTCAAAATAGATACGGTCATAGATATGCAACCCTCGGGCATATCTCCAACTGTATCTATTTCGAACGGGAGACGCCTAACTAGGTTACACGTTACCTACAAACAGAAATGGAAAGGGGGGGGGGGGGGCTTTTATGTCTCACCTTGCTGTCCGGCAAAGTGACGAGTGGAAGACGGTGGAAAAGCCTCTCCTATCCTGCAAAGAACGAAACATAAAGCCGTCAATTCAAAATTTCGGCAGCACCTCCCCTGTATGGTGAGGTTCCCAAACCCTGCAAGAAAACAACGGCGCGATGGCCGGCAAACACAATTCAATTCAAATCAACGGCGCGATGGCCGGATACCACATCGAATTGATGACAACATGTTCATATTTCAATTTTTGCGTTCAACATTTGCATACAACGCAAGGACAACGGCATCATGGCCGACACTCACATCCAACAAATCGACGGCACGATGGCCGGATACCACATCCAATTGATTCCATTTCATTCCATATTTTCATATTTTCCATTTCATTCCATAGCACGGTCACTTGGTCATGAACAAATAAACAGAAGTATTTCATCTAATTTTTACTTCAACATTAGCATACGCCGTATTTTTCGCATAAAAGCACAATTTTCGCATAAAGGCACAATTTTCGCATAAAAGCAATGAAATCAATTTTCGCATAAAAGCACAATTTTCGCATTCAATTTGATCTAACATTTGCATACTAGGTGATTCAAATTTGCATATATTTGCATATAAATCAATCGAAATTTGCATTCAATTCAATGTCCAATTTGCATTATTAATAAATCCAGAAAAAAAAAGAAAAAATAAGAAAAGAAAAAAGAGAAGAAACTTACCTTGCAGCTCGGTGAGGGAGCTTGGGCGTCGGGGGCCGGTGCAGGTCGACGGGGAGGAGGCGCGGGCAGGGGAGGCGCGGGCAGGGGAGGCCGGGTCCACGGGGGTCGCCGGAGTCGCGCCCCTCGGCGGCGCGGAGCGGGGAGGCGCCGAGCGGGCTGGGCGGGGAGGAGGAGCGGGCCGGGCAGGGGCGCCGCGGCGCGTCCTGCGCTGACCGCCGGAGCGCGGGGAGGAGGCGCGGGCCGGGGCGCGGGGAGGCGGGGTGGCGCGGGCCGGGGCGCGGGGAGGCGGGGAGGTGGCGGGGTGGCGCGGGGAGGCGGGGAGGCGGTGGGGAGGCGCGAGGAAGGAGAAGAGGATAAGGAAGAGGGAGAAAAACCGTGCCGCGCGCCTAAGTCCAGGTAAAAACGTTTGCCGAGTGCTAGATCCAAAAGCACTCGGCAAACGCTTAACACTCGGCATACATTAGTTTGCCGAGGGCCCTGGGGCCGGCCCTCGGCAAACATTTTCACCAGGAATTGAAAAAAAATTTATAAATTCGAAATAAATTCAAAAAAATGCCAAATTTTGCCATGATACATTTCATATGATTCTTCACCTATAAAAAATATGTTTAAGGTGAAACCAAATTATGTCCGCCGTTTTGGTTCGAAATCCAAACGATCACTTCATAAGTTTATGGATCTTCTTCGAGGATGCTCCTGTTTCTAAACAACGTACGTCACAACTTTAGCGAAACTTTTTCTACGATTTATCATGGTCTCCACGTATGATTTCATGATACCAGCGTGAGTCTCGTAATTTTTGGACTTTGTTTGAATTTTATAAAATTAAAATACTATTCAACCATATCTTTTCGCTTATATTTTATGTACAATATGAACGAATTATCAGTTCATTTCATGGTTGACACCTTACATTGGACTCAAGAACATGAATATCAACTTTCGTATGAACATTATTTTTATTTGAATCACCTAAAGTTCAAATTTGAATTATTTTCAATATATACTTTATATGTCATAAACACCTTAAATATACCAAACGGATTGAACAAATCACCAAACTTTCGCATGAAGCAACATTGATACATACATCCACCACATAAATGGAAAATGTGGAAAAAAATGAAAAAAAAATTTATTTTGCCGAGGGCCCACGTTAGGCACTCGGCACACAAATAGTTTGCCGAGTGCCACTAACGGAGGCACTCGGCAAACTCCCTTGGCACCGTGTGCCAGGAGTTTGCCGAGTGCCTCCAGTTCTGGCACTCGGCAAACCCCCTGTTTGCCGAGGGCCAGGGTCTCGGCACTCGGCAAACTCCTTTGGTACCGTGTGCCAGGAGTTTGCCGAGTGCCGAGCCCCTGGCACTCGGCAAACAGGGGGTTTGCCGAGTGCCCGATGGATTGCACTCGGCAAACCCCTGAACACACGGCAAAGGCACGGTTTCCCGTAGTGTTAGAAAAACAGAACTCAATTTGTGCAAGCACACATGTAAAAAGTCTCCGCCGCTTACGTTGACTCCTCCAATTAGTAACCTTTTGAGACTGGAGTACGTGTAGAAAATGAAATGAGCCAACTTGCACACATTATCTTCTGTTTTCGGGCATGTATGACGAGCCTGCTTATTCACACAACATAGGCGAGCAACAAACCATTGTGGCCCTCCTCCACACCTTCTGTACCACCACCACCCTTGTGGTCTCAAAAGAACAACATATCTTATGCCTTTCAATCTGTTTTTTGTACCCTCTTTCATCATCAATCAAATCCAAAATCTATCTATGGTGCATGTTAGAGCCTCTATCAGAGAAAGGAATGAATCCAGTGGCATGCTTTTTTTTTTCTTTTCGTTTGTTTGTCCAGAAGGTTCATGAGAAATCTTAAGGGCATCTTTTCTGAAAAACGTTTTTTTGAATTTTCTTTTGACAATGTTAACGTGAGTGCCTGAAATGCAGTAGTTTGGTAGTGCAAATACGATGTTTGGGAGTGAAGAGAGGTTTCAAGAGAGGACTTTCCTTTGATTTTATTTATAAATAAAGATAATGCTAAATTATTTTTAATTATTTGTGTGTAATACTAGTTCCATCTCACAATTATACCATTTTCCTGAAGTTTTGTAGGTAGGGCTGGGCATTCAGTTAATCCGGTTAAAATGGTTCGGTTAATTTGGCTAAAGAGAAATTCGGTTAAGGAGAAATGAGAACCGATTTAGTACCAAAAATTTGTTTAACCGCGCCGTTCGGTTGCGGTTAATTCGGTGAATTAACCGAAGAAACCGAAGCAACCGAAATTCCCAAGATTGAGAGGAGATCGAGCAGCTCCGCACGGGCTTCGTCGCCCGCTGTCCCCGCACAAGGGAGGGGTGACGGGCAGCGCCATCGCGCAAAGAGAGGAGGGGAAGGGGCGAGGTCACCGCGCGAACCGTGAGGGGAGGGAGAGAGGCGGCACGACCATGCGAAATAGGGAAGGGAGACGAGCCGGGCGCAAACGGCACCACTGCGTGAACCAGCGGAGAAGGCAGGGGGATTTGCATGGGCTTTGCCTGCTGGTGGAGGTGGGATCTAAATGGGCTTTGGCCTTCACTGGGCTAAGAGTTAAGTTTGGGCCTAATTTCGGTTTATTCGGTCGTTCGGTTAATACAGGCCCAAAACCGAATTATATGCGGTTAACCGTAATATCCAAAAATCAAAACCAAAAATTTTGCGGTTAACTGAAATTCTCAAATTTTTTAGTTTTTTCGGTTCGGTTAATTTCGGTTATCGGTTTTTCGGTTAACCGCGCCCACCCCTATTTGTAGGCGTCAATAGCCACAACTACAATATGCCACTATATTGGTGGCCCAGTTAGCTTTGTATTGCCGTCGAGCACCTCTATTTATAGTGGCGGTTTGCTGATGTTAGCAGACCACCACTATAAGTCACTCGTAGTGGTCGATCCACATCCAGACATCCGTATACACGTCAGAATCAAATCATTTTTTCTCCATGATGTGCTTCCTCTGTGAAGATTTCCATTACAAAGAGCATGTGATAAGTTTGAGCTTGTGGCGCAATCATCCCCCCCCCCCCCCCCCCCCCAAGCTAGCGCTACCTCCGTGGTGCTCATTGTCGTTCATGTCCCATCCACCTTTGTTGTCCATGAAGCACATAATAATTAATCATTACTGCTGCATCACGTTGATCTTATATAGCTAGATTGTATTTTTTTTATTTTTTTTTGAGGTAAACAGGAGCTTTCATTAAGTTATCAGAGTATGATTACAGTCATTGACAAGCAGTTCACGAAGAGCATTCAGGGGATTCATATGCCACTCCACCAGAGTTTGCTCTCGTGTAACCCGCTTAGCACATGCATGAGCTACCTTGTTACATGATCTATTTGCAAAAATAAAGGAAAACTCATCGAAGCTCCTGCTTAGGTTCCTGATGTCACACAGGACTAGATTCAGCATCGAACGTTATTCATCCATTAAACTCCATAGCTTGATTAGCTCCAGGCAGTCTGTTTCCAAACAGATTTTTGTTATACCCATCTGTTGCGCTAGTAGTAGGCCGCTTTTGCATGCCATGGCCTCCATCATCATAGCATCTGTGGCTCTATTATGCCAAGCCGCCCTTCCAGCCAAGAAACGACCATCATGGTCACGCACAACAGCACCAGTGGCCCCTGTGTTGTTTTCTGCATAGAAAGCTCCATCTACATTGCATTTGAAAACATGCTCTGGTGGTCGTTCCCAATGATGGACTGCAGCCATTCCTTTCAACTTCTCTGGGTGGAGCAGATGCCAAAGATCATAAGCTGTATCCCGCACCCATTCCACTGCTTGTCGAATCGGTAGTGGCGGTTCCCAAAGGCGGCGCTTGTTCCTCATCATCCAGAGTGACCACATCCCGCACAAGATCACAGCTGCATCTTTCCTTGGGCATATGTCATGCTGGAGCAAGTCACGCGCCCAAGTAACTTCATGCAACCTTGGAACTTTAACACCAGTGAGGCTTCTCATACTTTCCCAGAACAACCTCGCTACCGTACAGTCTAGTAGCACATGTTTTATTGTTTCTTCTTCTGCTCCACACAATTCACAGTTAGCAATCCTTTCCATATGCCTCCGATGTAGAATGCTGCGAGCAGGTAGAAATTCATGAAGAACTCTCCACCAGAACACTCTAACTTTAGGTGGCACTTCAAGCTTCCATATTGCCTTCCAGTCGTCATCAGACGATGAGCCTGGGATCAGATCATCCTCCAATTGGCGTCGACGGCGCTCCAGCAGTCTATACGCAGATCGAACATAATAGACCCCATGTCTTTCAGCTTGCCACGCCCAGAAATCATCCCCCATTCCATGGACAGGTGTGGAGAGTATGGTTCCGCATCAAATTCATGGAAAACCTCTCGAATAACTTCTTCGTTCCATTGGCCACTAGCAGTCATCAAATCAGACACTATATTTACCTGCTGATTCTCAGATGGCGTGAAAGGGCGACCCAGTGGATGATTAAGGATCCACTTGTCACCCCAAATATTTGTTTGATGCCATCTCCTATACGCTTGACCAGGCCTTCCCGCAGCACTTCACGACCAGCTAGGATAGCTCGCCATGTATGGCTTGAGTGTTTCTTCCTGGTTGCAGTCATCAACTCTCCATCATGAAAATATCTCCCCTTCAGCACACGTGCACAAAGGGATTCTGGTCTAGTCATTAGTCTCCAACCTTGTTTACCAAGCATAGCCTTGTTAAACATTGGTAGGTCTTTGAACCCCATTCCTCCCTTCTCCTTCGGCCTAGTGAGCAAATCCCAGCGCATCCAATGCATGTGCCTGTTATCAGCCGAGCTACCCCACCAGTAGTTTGCAATTGTGCTTTTCATTTTATTGCAAGTACTCACCGGCAAGAGGAAGCAGCTCATGGGGTAGGTGGGTATAGCCTGCGCCTTCGACTTGAGCAGAACCTCTCGTCCAGCACAACTAGCTTCACGGCCCGACCAACACCCAACCAGCCCTTTAACTTTTGTAGGCATATATTCAAAAGCTTCTTTTGTGGATCGTCCCAAAGCCGTCGGCAGCCCTAAATATTTCTCAGCCAGTGCCTCATTCTGAATCTGTAGTGTACTGAAAACCACACGTTTCATATCATCAGTGCTATTTTTACTGAAAAACACTGCCGATTTATCCCGATTAACCAGCTGGCCTGAACCCTGGTGGTATATTTCCAAGATATTCCTCAGTCGATCAGCCCCTCTTTGCGATGCTTCAGAAAAAATAATGCAATCATCCGCAAAAAGAAGATGCGAAATCCAAGGCGAGTGTATACTGACACGAACTCCCCTGGAAAGATGCACTGGACCCATCGACTTCAGAAGTGAAGAAAATCCCTCCACGCACAACAAGAAAAGATATGGGGAGATGGGATCCCCTTGTTGGCCTGAAACACTCTGATAAGTTTCCATTTACTCTGATTGAAAAAGAAACTGATGTTACACACCTTATGACCCGGTGAACAAACTCTTCATGAAAACCCAACTTGAGCATCACTCCCTCAAGATATGCCCATTCAACTCGATCATATGCCTTGGCCATATCCAGTTTGATAGCACACGCACCATTCTTCCCTTTCTTTCTCTTCAAATAATGTGTGCATTCATATGCTGTGAGAACATTGTCCGTGATCAGCCTTTCGGGAACGAATGCACTCTGCTCATCAGAGATAATTTCATAAAAAAAAACCCTCATACGGTTAGCAAGCACTTTGGAACAAATTATATATATAACATTACACAAAGATATAGGTCTGAAATGCTTCATATCTTGTGGATTCTTGATTTTTAGTAAGAGCCGCCTAAGTTGCATTCATTTTAGTCAAGGTAGCTAGTTGTCCATAAAAAGGACATTATGCCGAGAGCTCAACCAAAATAAACACAACCCCGGTATTCCCCCGATATGTCCCTTAGCGATGCCCAGGACATGACATATCGGTAAAACAACATTACACATCATCACACAGGCTCAGACATACAAAATTTCAGATTTATTACTAGTATTGATCAGATCACAAGTTCATAAATAAAAGGTTACAAGATCTGAAAATTAACAAAAATGAGAGCAAACTAGCAAAAGTGCCCGTGCGTTGCCACGGGCTAGAAAAAAATCCTTGATATTATTTGAATATACTTATTAATGTTACTCATACAATCTTTATTATATTTGTTTCAAACTTTATGATTCACAACTTTAACTTTATAAGAGACTAATATACAATATATATATAACTCAAAATACTATGAAATTACACAACATCACACCAGTCCTTCCATAAAGTTCTTCAATCTCTAAACTCTTTTAATATGTTCCTTTAGATCTTCTGTCAGATTGTACAAAACATTGACAATGTCTCATTACTCATCCCCTTTCGTATTGCCCTGCCCCTTGTCGCGTCTCCCCGTCCCTCCTCTCCTATTCCACGCCACCATCACAAATATTCTTCGTCGTGCCTAACACAGGCCGGGGTCCTTCCTTCCAATGGCCGCCTAACACACTTCGTCATACAGTAGTCAACACTAATCCAAACTCAGGATGAAGATCACAATATGAGCCCAAAAGTACACATATGATCACTGCACTAATGCGTACGTAATGATGAATTGCGATTCCAATCAGAACAAACGTGCATAGGGTCGAAACTAAATTTGAAACATGAGCTAATAATTCTGTGCAGCTAGCCCTCCATATTCCCTGCTAATTGAGCATTGTCTGCTCCAACCAGCCACTCGTCCTCTCTCCTTCGAGCTATTGTATATTGCTGCTAACTTAAGAACTGGCATCATGATAGCTGCAACATGTATAGATGGGATCATTCCGAAAAGCAGGAAAAATCACCATAGTTTCTTGCTTCTACATCAATATCTTTAAATATTTAATAAAGAACCAAAAGGCAGTACAAAATTCACCCAACACAGTTTTCCCAACATTTATCAGGTATAGGAGGAAGAGAAGGTATGCATCGACCATGGAACAAAGTATGACTGGATCTCTTTAGTCTTCACAAATTAATTAAATAAAAAAGGATGCTTGTAGACTCGTATTACCACAACTATATTAATTCAACCAAGCTCACAGAAGCATTTATTCTAAATTGTTCTCTGCAGTTCCGTAATGGTTCTGTTCTGGAAATTTCAAAGAGTTCTATCATATCATATAAAAACTGATCATTGTTCACTTGTTTGAGAAGTTATGACATTATCAATATTTTTTTAACCACCAAAGAAATCTTAAGTGAGCACTACCAAATCTTTGCTATGGTGCCTTTGGATTACTCTCTGAATGGCAGTAACAACAAAAACCTATTTTAGAAAACAAAGCATGCATGAAGGTATTAAGGGCGCTAGCTAATGCAGTAAAATCAGTTAGACACTGCACTAACTTATTACATAACCTGCTCATTGTGAAGGTACTCAAGTTCAGAACCTGAAAGAAATTGAGCCATTCAAGCAACCACTCTCGCAAAATCACAAGAACTATTCTGTATGTGACAAAGGTGAACCGTTTACAGATAAACAAGTTAACTCTCGCTCTTCAACCTATTTCAGTTTATGGGGAACTATGAAAGAATTTCGGGTTTACAATTACTAAACTAACACTTACGTCGAAGCAAGAATCAAAATGTTTCACTGCTACTTTCCAATGGCACCAAAAGCTTGAGTAACAAATGAAAAAGGCTTCTATCCAATGGCACCAATAAGTTCAAATATTTTTAGCTTGGCATTATGGCAAGCACCGTCAAGGCATGGTCTGTACGAAACCATGCTCACTGCTACTGTCTGCCTTACATCTACCAGCACACCCACACACTGCGTTTCATGTAGGTTGGAGTTAATTTTCACTTACCCAATAAAATAATCATTACAAAACTTGGCAATCCAAAAAGAGACTAAATCCAGGCATCACAGAAATGAATGTGTCCCCAGAATAAACTAACAGAAATTAACAGGATCAGATTGCATCACACAAGTGATGATCCTAAGAAATTGAGCACACAAGAGGTGAAAGGAATTTTTTACCCACTGGACCAAGGTAGGCCTTTAATTGGGGGTTCAACCTGTCTCGCATCCGAGGCGTTTGACCAGATGAAAGCACATCGTTGCCGGCGGAACTGCTGCTCGTAGCCCACAACCGGTAAGACACCAACAGAATGACATGCGGTTGTTGACAAACACTGGAACTTTACAATATATGATAGCATAAAAACATGTAAGGAAAACAAAAAACTGACCTGAAGTATAGAATCTACTTTGCGGATGTTTGAAAGAAACTGGTTTCATAGTCCCTGATGTCAAAGATCAAATTATAATAATGTAATGTGTAAACTGCTGGGAACCATATCAATTTTTAATCATCACACACGGTACTACAAATGATTAAACTGATCTCTCCTTTGCTTGCTCCTTTGACAAGACCTGCAATGTCCACAAGCTCTATGGATGTTGGGACTGTCTGCTGTGACTTGCTTAATTTTGAGAGCACGTGCAAGCAAGGATCAGGGATCGCCACAATGCCGACATTTGGGTTTAGGGTGCAAAAGGGAAAATTCGCAGATTGTGCTTTCCTATTTTCAACCTAAAAACATTGAGAACAGAATTAATATTCCATTAGTGCAGGGAATAACCAAATTTTTTATAAATAATATTTTTATTGTTGAGAATTACAGAAATAATACCGGAAATGGAGAAATTTCAGAAATAATATTCAATCGTACGTTGGTTGCACGAAAACTTAGTAGTAGTACGTTGGTTGCACGAAAATTGAGTAGTAGTATGTTGGTTGCACGAAAATTAGGTTTTCGTGTGTTGAATGTTCAAAATACTAATTGTCGTGTGTTGAACATACGAAAACTGGCCCTATACGCAACATGGGAGAGTAGTCGTGTGTTCATTGCACGAGAATTAAGTAGTAATACAACCAACACACGACTACTCCCTCTCTCAATTATTGCCCGTTCTCCTCTCTCTCTCTCTCTCTCTCTCTCTCTCTCTCTCTCTCTCTCTCTCTCTCTCTCTCTCTCTCTCTCTCTCTCTCTCTCTCTCTCTCTCTCTCTCTCTCTTCAAGAGTTGTTTAAATTAGAATATTAACCGGAGGCAACATAGATTACTTGAAGAGTTTTTATTTATCTTTATTAGATTAGTTGAGAAGAATATATGAAAATTTATTAGAATTGAGTAGAATATATGTAAATTTAATTTGTTTGTAATTAGATTACCTCATTAGTAGAATAGAAGTAAACTTAGTAGAATATATGTAAATTGAGTAGAATAAATGTAATTTATTTTGTTTTTAATTGTATTAACTAAATAGCTTGGTGTACATTAGAATAAGCTTGTTTGCTCTTATATATATAATAGAAAGTAATGTTGTAAATGAAATTTAGCTAGTATTGATGTGTATTTATATTTTTGGAATTGTTTTGGGACATGTAAATTAGTCATATGTGTATGGTATACAACAAAAAATGATGAGTCGATAAAATGTATAGTAGTTAGGTGGCTATGTATATTGATAGAATTACTTAACATCGTAAGAATACATTGCATACTTTCACGTACTAAAACCTCACAAACCACACAATATTGGCTATTCACCCCTAAACAAATGGGAAACAAAAAATGCATGGACGAAAAAAATTTATTAAGTAGTTTTCGTGCGTTGAACGTACTACTACTACTCTACGTATTCATATACAGTATATTTCGGGCGTTCAACGCATAAAAACACATAGTCGTGCGCCCAACACACGAAAACTGAGTAGTCGTGCGACCAACGTACTACTACTCAATTTTCGTGCAACCAACGTACGACTGAGTATTATTTTTGAAATTTCTCCATTTTCGGTATTATTTATGTAATTCTCAACAATAAAAATATTATTTTGAAAAAAAATTCGGGAATAACCTGTCCGGTGCTCGCATGTGTTTCTCCATTTGAAATATCTTGATGCTAGAAGTCAAGAATACAGCTTGTCCAGCCAGCCAAAAAAGCATGAAAAGTGGAAAATTTAGTGAAGCCTAATCACTCTTACAAAATTATTAAGCCTACTGACGGATACCCAAATCAGGGTATCCTGATCTAGGATACTTAATCCCGCTGACCGTCTCAGCTTAATTGTGTAGGGCCCACAGGAACAGGTGCATGACAACAGAGCGCTCGAGGGGCCCACGGCCGACCCCGAGGGCACATACAAGTTCCGCCTCGCCCGACCCCCAGTCGGGCGGGCCCACGACTTCCGCCCCGCCCGACCCCGAGTCGGGTGGGGTCACGAACTCCGCCTCGACCGACCCCCAATCGGGCGGGCCCACGACTTCCGCCCCGGCCGACCCCAAGTCGGGTGGGGCCCCGAACTCCGCCTCGCCCGACTCCCAGTCGGGCGGGCCCACAAGCCGCGCTTCGCCCGACCCCGAGTTGGGAGACTTCGTCGAGAAGATTTTCCTCTGACAAGGAGGACAGGCATTTACGACGAGTAGCTGGGGGGCCTTAACTCTACCCAGCAACTCATATACTTGCAGGCACGCGATGTGACCCGCACAGTGGCACCCGTCCCATCTCGCGGCGCCGCCTGACACCTCGAGTACAGCAGCGGGATGGCTACGACATCATCATCACCCTGAACAGGGACGAAGACCGGACCGGCGACAAGACGGCCGCGACAGTCTGGGTTGACATCACGACACACCTGCCCTGCGACCAGGCTGACAGGACGCCGCCTGAATAGAGCAACAGTAGCGGCTAGGGATCGGACTAGTGCGGCGCGTAGCCGCGCCGCCCACAACTCGAAAGCCCCGTTCCCATTTGTAAACCGGCTCATTCCTTGACTATAAAAGGAGAGCTGGGTGCATGAGGCGATCGGATCCCCGGATAGATAGACAACACACACAGACATAGAAATACAGAGGAAGAGGCTTGGAGTTCTCCTCCTCCCTCGTCAACACTTGTAGCTCCCCTCTGCAAGTCGGAACACGAACCACCCACGAACTGGACGTAGGGCATCGATTGCCTGAACCAGTATACATCTCGCCTCTCTCACAAAACCCTCGCCATCATAGAAGATTGTTAGGCGCCGTAGTTACAAATTTACTTGTCGGCCGGTTTCTTAACACCGACACCTACTTTGCCAGCCTTTTGGCAATCCCATATCTGTGTGGCAATGCCCAGGACATGACATATCGGTAAAACAACATTACACATCATCACACAGGCTCAGACATACAAAATTTCAGATTTATTACTAGTATTGATCAGATCACAAGTTCATAAATAAAAGGTTACAAGATCTGAAAATTAACAAAAATGAGAGCAAAAGGTGTGGTTCCAACTCTCAAACTTATAAAAAGCAACATAATTCTTAGTCCAAGGTTCAATTCATATGCTAGCATCATTCTTCGATGAGTACGCAGCGGAAACATTTTTTAAACATAAAACAAAGTGTGGTAGTGCTCAGCCCACGAACACCACCATCACACACCATAACGGGACATCACCTAATTAAACAAACCTGCAAAAAAAACTTCAACAAAGCAAACGTGAGTACGAAGGTACTCGCAAGACTTATCTGTGGGCACTTACTAGTCCCGACTCCAAGGATGATGCATATGGTTAGGTAGCAAGGATAAAGCCATAGGGTGATATTTTTGCACAAAGCGATAGTTAAGTAGAGTGACATGAACATAAAGCATAAATATAATAGAAAAGACCTTATGGGCACAAGACACCTAAAACAGCCCCATAAACCCATATGCCAAAAGATCAAGTATCATCATATATTCCCACATGTTCCAATTATCATGTTCTCAAGTGAGGTTTTTAACTACGATGAAATCCAATGGACACCAAGCGTGATCATGACCGAGATCGCAGCGATTCGAATCGGTTATACACCCTGTAGGGGAGTCCCAATGTGCCCACACGACAAGAGGACCATACGGCTCATGCAACCCACTAAAGTCACATAAGGGGTACTCAATGTCAACCTTTCTCCCACCCGTGCCCGAACGGTTGGACCATCCTCAGAGCAAGGAGTGCTATGGCCCCGTAGGCGCCCATCAGCCACTCATGCATGTCAACAAGCAACGGGGTCATGTCCCAAACTCCGGCACAAAATGAGATATTCGGCTTGTCTTACCATTAAATTCGACATGTGGTTAGAACGGAAAGTGCTTAGGCCAATGAATAACAACGGCGGGTCCTTGATCGACCAAGCGGGGCTACCATCCTACCACCCCCGCTCAGTCCACAAATTAATCATCATAATCATCATATTTCAGCCTGTAACATCCGACAAGTGTATAAAAAGTTCCTATGCTCGCGACCGGTGGTGACCTTGCCACCGATTCGACTTCTACCATGCTAAGCATGGCTAAGCAATGACTCGGAGACATAAATATAAATCCAACCAACCCCTGACCAGCAGCTTAACAAGGACATGGATATCAACAAGTAATCAAGAAATAGATAAAGCAACAAATAGGATTTAACCCAAAATTATTGCTAATGCCCGACTTAATGCATATACATATAAACATAGCAATAGTCAATATTAAGGACACATCCAAAATAGAGTGAAATATGCATAGGTGCTTGCCTTCAGTTGTTGACTTATCCACAGCAGGTTCAACCTTAGTGGTGTCGCCCTCGACAGCCCTCCCGTCACACTCTGACGTTTTGTTCACTAAAAAAATATAAATGCGTCCTATCAATATAGATGCTGTGACATGATGCATGATCCAAATGTTATGAAAATTTGCAGAGAGATAGCTTAGCAAGTTATGAATCCAATGCAATAGGAATGAGTCGATTTGGAGTTGTACAGGTTGCATTATTAATAAAAACAGTCATGCTCTGTCCGGAAAGGTCGCAATCTAGTTAAAACACGAAAATGAGCTTTGGACGAAACTTTGTAGATGTATTCTGTACATGTGATTATTTTTAGTTGATGAGGTTCACCAACACAAGACGCTTGGGACTGGTCTCACCTCAAATGGATTTGTAATTATTTAATTATGATTTTTAAAATTTTAATTGACTTGAAGTTGATTAATGTGGAAAAGGTACTTCAACAAATGATATGAGGATGAAAAACTTTGCATGACAACAAACAACAGTGATACAAGATGTTTTGCACAGGTTTCATCAATTTAACAAGCATACATTGATCATGGCAAAAAAGATAAATCTAATCATGATTAAGAGATTAAACACTTGTACAGATCTGCTGATTAATGACGATTTTACTGTAGATCCATCACTATTTTGGGGGTTTTTCTCGTTTTCGGCCAACTTTTATGACGTTTCGTCGTTTCGTCACTAAAAACGCCAAAAAAGAGCCGTTTGGTGACGAAAAAGGGTCACTGTTGCCTTTCGGACCCACTGGTCAGGTTGTTTATGACGAAAACTAAGCGTCACTACCGTTCATTCCAGGATTTCGCCCGCCCGCATCCTAGTCAGCACATGAGCGGACCCACATATTCGTCATCGGAGGAGGGATTTCGCCCTCCCGCATTCTAGTCAGCACATGGTGGACCCACATATTCGTCACGGGAGGGGGGATTTCGCCCGCCCGCATCCTAGTCAGCATGTTGTGGACCCACACGTCAGTAAGAATTCGTCCTTTGCTAGAGGATTTCCCACATACGCATCCCAGTCAGCATAGCGTGGACCGACACGTCAGGCACAATTCGTCATTAATAAAATGGGGAAATATGCCCACACGCATCCTAGTTAGCAGATGGCGTACCCACACGTCAGTCAAAATTCATTCTTTGCTAGAGGATTTCCCGCACGCATCCTAGTCAGCACATGGCGGACCCACACGCATCCCAGTAGCATATTTTGGCCCCACAAGTCAGGCATTATTCGTCATTAAAATTATGCCCACGCATATCCTAATCAGCACATGGCGGACCCACACTTCCCAGTCAGCATATTGTGGACCCACACGTAAGGCAGTATTCGTCATAAATGGGGAAATATGCCTACACGCATCCTAGTCAGCACATGGCGGACCCACACGCACCCCAGTCAGCATATTTTGGACCCACACGTCAGGCATTATTCGTCATTAAAATTGTGCCCACGCATATCCTAATCAGCACATGGCGGACCCACACGCATCCAATCAGCATATTGTGGACCCACACGTTAGGCAGTGTTCGTCACTATATATTGGGGGATTATACCCGCGCATATTTTAGGCACATAGCGGACCCACATGCATCCTATTGAGAACATCGGGACCCATAGGTTAGGCAGTTTTCGTCATTAACGGGGCCTGCGTGTGGACCCAATTCAAATTCCATACCACGGCCCATGTACTTATGCAAAAAAAAGGGAGAAATTAAGCCCATGTACAGTAACCTAAATACGTATTCGAAGGGAAACATTTGAGCGGGCCGCCGCCTTGTAACGATGATTGGACCCGTATTTTGTCCGGTATGTGATCTCATCGGCCCTGCTCCTTTCCCATGTCTGTAGTTCAGTGCCCGTTCGCTCCGCCTCTTATCGTCGCCGGCACCGTCGAGCTGCCTCTCTCCCCCCTTTGCTGATACAAAGCACCGCACGGCCGGCCTCAACCCCTTGACTCTCCTCCGGCCACCGTGACCCAGGCACTAGAGAATAGAGTTTCACTGCCGCCGTCCTCTGCAGATTCGAGTCCCCGGCCGCGTAACCCTAGCTCCAGCGTTTCGCCGCCACGTTTCCGCAAATTCGAGAGCTGCTGCCGGCGATCTACGCTGGGTGGTTCCCCCATCGCCCTCTTCATCTTCTGCAGTGGTGAGACCCCATGTATTTTTTCCTTTTTTGAGCAATACGTACCCCCAAGTTTTTCTTCGGCACTATGTTCAGTTATTCGTAGAAACTCTGAGACAAACGCTTTTGAAATTCCATACTTGTCGTCGCCTTATGCAATTTCATCAGATTGATTATCGATTATTATCAAATATCGTATGTGATTAGTTGCTCACGCTCCGCCACTGCTTCCGTGCAATTCAGTGACAGATGGCTCGTCGCAAGCAAACACGCTCGCCGCTGCATGGACGGCATGCTGCTGGCCATGTTGGGAACAATCAGCGATCCGGGATGATGCCTGTGGTCACTCATGCCCAGACATCTGATCTCCAGACGTGGCAGAGAGGCAGATCCAGTTTACAATAGATCACTGAGGTTAAGACAGTAGGTACCTCGGCCAATCGTGGTCTCTGTTATGCGCGGGCACGAGGTGGGATCCGTCCTATGAACAAGAGGCCTAGAACGACGATGCCTCTGGAGGGTAATAGAAAGAAGTGGCATCTCTTAACTGAGCGTACTTCGGGTCCCGACAATGAGGAGTATGCAGAGCAAGAAGAACAACCCCCAGCTGAAGATGAGCCGTTGATGGGTCTGAGGGGCGCCGGCAGTAGGAAGATCAGAAGGTTACGCGATGTACCAGAAGATGATTGGTTCCGAGGAGACACTGGTTTATTGACTGCTACTCAGATGAGTTTGATGCACTCCTAGAATCTGATGAAAATCATGTTGTTTCAACACAAGACACTGGACTGGGTTGTTCTGAATAGAGCCTCGGGTGGTGCCAACATCTCTGCATACTTTGAAAGATTCAAGGGATTGAGTGATTTAGTTTCACAGCACAACAGATATGTCAAGGAATGGGTCAAAGTTTTCTATGCTACACTTTGGGTTCCTATTGATCGAAGTTTTATCTCATTCATCTTTGAGAATCACAGATGCACAATCACAAGAGAGGAGTTAGCTGGACTTCTCGGAGTTGATCTTCATCCCGAAAGGTGTCTACATAACTTAGTGTATGGAGATGCACTCCCACCTCGCTGTGGTTTGGTCACTGCCAACTTCCCTGCAGAGGAGGAGGTGATTACGCTTTTTGGTGACGCCTTCACAGTTGGATCATCGTACCGCACACCTACCTTGCTTAGCCCAGAGGCGAAGGTGGTTCACAGGGCATTGAGGAGGACCTTGTTACCACGGATCCCCAATGATGAGACCATCACTAGTCTTCAGCAATGGCTTCTTCTTTGCATCATGACTGGCCAAGCGTTCGACATTGTGGACTTTTTACTTTGTGAGATTGAGGATGTCATCTTTGATGGGATGTTGTTGTCCCAACAGCTGCCGTACGCTCACTTCATATCGTTCTTTCTAAGTCAGATGAGGAACCGAAGGTACCAAGAGAAGTACAAGATGTCATCTTCATCTTTCACCCTGTACACGCCGTCTTCACTAAGAGGTGGCCGCCGTGGCCAGAGGGACATGATTCATGGCATTGACATGCACCCAACAGCTGATCAGTGTGCTGGAGGTAGTCAGGCTAACCTCCAAGTTGACCTGTCAAATCCAAACCAAGTGATTGTGTTGGATGTTGCGAGTGGAAGCGATGACGATGACATTATTATTGAGCCACTGCCAATGGGAAGCCCACGCCAACATGAGGCAAGCGGCTCAGGCTCCAAATCAACTGTTCATGAACCGGTGACAACGGCCACTGATGCCGTGCTGATGAAGTTGGCAGGCCAGGGAAAGATGGTGGAAGGGGCTCAACACAAAATGGCACGAAACAAAATTTTGCTTGATCAGTGGGTCATGAAGTTTGAGCAGCTTCATAGGATGTACGAGCGTAGCGAGCAGAAGATGACAGACTTACTGAAGGGGTTGGAAAAACATGATCATTTTAATCGTACCGTGGTCCAAGCTTCTCCGCTGGCAGCTGCAAAAAATCAGTGCCCATCTCTGTTAGAAGAGTCGCCTGCCTCTGTTGGTGGACCAGAGCCGCAACTCGTGATGCTTACGGGTTTGGGGCAACCCACTGGTTTGATTGACAAAAAATATCAAGAAGATACTGCATTGATTAACGGGGTATGCCGCGATATTTTAGTAAGGCCGGCAGAGATGAAACCTGTACATCAGGGTTCCACTGCTACTCCTGCGGCAAAGGCCCCCACTTCTCCCAACGGGACTCCATCTCCTGCGCGTTCTTCTTCAGATCAAAAAGCCCAGCATGACACTGTCTCCCAGGTCGAAAGTTCATGCTCTTCTGCAGACAACAAGGCCAAGCAAGAACCCAGCTTCAAGATGCAGTCTTCTCAATCTTCTTCAGGTAACGAGGACACCGACACCAACTCCAACTCCCAGGTGGCTGCCGCGACGACTACTTCAGCTGCAGATGACAGAGAGGTACAGTAACTCGAAGAGAATAAACTGGGGAGATACATTGATTGTACATTTCTTAATTTCTTGTTCGATTCGAACATGTGAGGTTTTAATTCGAGGACAGTTTTTTTCTGAGTGCAGAATAATTTTTATTTGAGGACAAAGTAATTGTATTTTTTTTGGCAAGTGTATTGGACAAGGTTATTCTATCTTTTTAGACAAAGTAATAATGTATTGAATTGGACTGTAAGGGGAACATGCGGTAGATCAGGTGTGGTTGGGTCCAACGTTCCCCCACCATCTCAATCTGGTCGGCTACATCGTTACTACCTCAGACGATCCTGTGAACACTCCAGTTTTTGCTACCAAAACGCGAACGAGATGATATAATGGCCGTGCGAGAACGCAGGCACGGGTCAATCCCCTGTTCTTTGTGCAAAAGGAGGGACGATCCCTGGTTGCTACTTAAAACGAGATCACAGATGTTCCCCGGTTCAAAATTTTCGACCACGTGACCATCCTATGAACGCCCCAGTTTCAGCTCGTGCTACCAAACCTTGAACAACGTGCTAAAATCAGCTTGTACTACCAAACGAGATCACAGAAAACTGTTACCAAGGGCATTCCAGTTTGAGTTCGCTGAGGTCAATAGTGACAACACTCGATGCAAATTATGACCGATAAGACGAAATTGACACATAGGATGACATTGTTTCAGCATTTGGTTCACACGAAGCTATGGACAAATATTACAAAACGTAGTACATCCTTATGCTGAAGAGTCCAGCAAATACACAATGTAGAATCATAATAAAACAGTACATATCCTTTCCTAGCCCCCCCCCCCCCCCCCCCCCCGAAGCCATCAATGTTGCTAGAAGGCCACCCGATGAAGTACGGGTATTTCTTAGTATCTAGAGTACCACTGAACAGCTTCTGAAGCATTTGCGTTGTATCCAGGCGCAGGGATAGGAACCAGTGAGGTACAGTGTAGCCACCAGGATACAATGCATCAAAAAACACGGTTTCCTGAATGATTCCATGAAAATTTATATGTCTAACAAAATGAAGAGGCCCCGCTTCAGGTATCTCTACTGGTAACAGCACCTTCAGGTCATCGGTCAAGTCAATGGTCTCTTCCAGAACCCACCTTTCAACCCTATCGGGATCACTTGCGCGCTTGAATACTTGAAAGATTAGACCCCGTGTGGCAATGACACAAGGTTTTCCGCCCTCTGCTTCTCCGAAACAATATTCTGCGGAAGCCTCATCCGCGGCTGCGGGTCGCTGTTCGCCCGGGAGCTCAATATTTGAGAATTTCAATGATGCTTTATCGAGTGCCAGTAGATAGCTGCTATGTGTGTAACCCCAGTACAGGGACTTATTGCCGATCGAGCCAAGGTCCGGACGGTTCAGGTTAAAATTAAACGGGGCGACTTCTTGCCATGGATAATCTGACCACTTCATTTCAGACGAGGAGAAGACCAAAGCCCGTACCTTACTCCCTGTGTCGGTAGCAAGAACTACGACACGAAACGAGTTTGGTCCGCATCCAAGCGGACCAAACGGGGAGGGTACAGATGAGGCGTCGCAATAAGATCATCCCACACAATCTCATCACAAAAGAAATCAAAAACATCAGATGACCATCTCGTCATTGGGTTGTACACCATGAACTTCCACGTAATAGAATTCACCAGAAAGGTTGAGCACTTTGGTGAGGAAGAAGTCCCCATTTTTAACAATGGCGTTGATCTTCGGATCACAATCCCTAGTGATGCAGAAAGAGGGAAGCAAAGAACCGTCAATCCTCGCCAAGATAGATTCGTTGATGAAATAGCCGAGGAGTGGCGGCCCCGAGTGTAGGCTGCAAAACTCTTGGCGAATACAACCACTTTCGCCACGCCTTTTTCGCGTACATCGCGTTGAGAAGCGTCTTATGGCAGGGGACTCGGGCGAGAACTGATACCTCAAGGTCGTCGCCGAGTGAGCCGGAAGCACTCGCCATCACCGACGCCGATCCCTGCTTGTTCGTCCCCTCCGATTTGTGTAGGGCTCCTCAGCTCTGAGCCGCGGGGGAAAACACTCAAGTTGTGGGTGGGGATGGGGTGGGGGATTCTCGCGATGCAAACATGTGGGTGCGTCAGTGGCGCTTGGGGCTGTAGACAATTTAAGTCAGGCACCAGACAATACTGTTCTCAGAGGAAAGCGTTCTCACTTCTCAGAGCAATGCACGGGTCGATCCCTTGGGCCACGGTCAACGGCTTTATTTCATAGGACGAGATAGAAGGCTCCACTCCACTACTCTACTCACATCTCTAGAGAAAATAACATGGTATCTCACGTTATAGCTACATCTGTTCTTAACCAAGATGATACAAATGTTACTTTTAATTGCTCAAACTATAGGCACACGATGAAGGCTGTCCATTAAAGGTTAAACTATCCTATTGAACGGTCCCCGGTTTCAGCTCGTGCTACCAAACCATTCTTGTTGGCAATGGCATTCAAGTTTCAGTAGCTGACGTCAATAATAACAACATTCGATGCAAACTATAACTAATAAGACGAAATTGATACAAAGCGCAGCACATAATACGTGTATATAAGATGCGAGCATTCAGAGGACCGAATAGTCAAGGGAGAACCCGTCACGGGACGATCCCTTGTTATAAAATTTTGAGACGGGGACGTTCCCGTGTCCTTTATTTCAGCTCGTGCTACCATACCTTGAACGAGATCAAAGAAAATTGTTGTCAATGGCATTCCAGTTTCAGTAAGATGATGTCAATAATATCTACCTCTCCCAAATATGACTTATAAAACGAAATTAATATAAAGCGCAGCATATCCGTCTGCTGATGAGTCCAACAAATTAATACACAACTAGAATCATAATAAAACAGTACATATCCTTTTCTAACAAAGCATCTTAGCATCGATGCTACTAGAAGGCCACCCGACGAAGTACGGAAATTTATTAGAATCACGACTAGTACACTTGAACAACTTCTGCAGCTTCATTGTATCGAGGCACATAGATAGGCACCAGTGAGGTTCTTCCCGCATAGGATGATACAACACATTAAAAAACAAGGTTTCATGAACGATTCCATGAATCTTGAACCTATCTGCAATATGATCACAATCCTCTATTTCTTCTGGTAATAGCTCAATCAGTTGACTGATCAAGTCCACGGTATTTCTCGTCACCCACTCATCCCCATTGGGACTGCTTTCGCGCACGAACACGATTAAGAGTAGTTCCTGTGTGACAACAACGCAAGGTTTTCCGCCTTCTACTTCTCCGAAGCCATACCGAACTCGACTAAGCTGAGAGGGAGTCAAATCTGGGAATCGCACATCGTCCGGGAGCTGAATAGTGGAGAATTCCAACGATGCTTGATTGAGTACCAGTAGACACTTGCGATCTCCGTTACCCCAGTATAGGGACTTGTTGCCGATCGAGGCAATGTCCGTAAACTCCTGATTACCAAACGGGGCGACTTTTTTCCATGGCCCAACTGACCAATTCATTTTAATCGAGGAGAAGACCGCAGTCCGTACCCTACCCTCGTTCTCGGTAGCAACAACTATGACACAGAAAGAGCTTGGGTTCATATCCGAGGGGACCAAACGAGGAGGGAGCTCTTCAGCCCTCTCAATCATATCTTCGAACAGAATGTCTTCACCGCATTCATAAAAAAAATCAGATGACCAACACGTCATTGGGTTGTACACCATGAGCTTCCTCGTCACCATATTCATCAAAAGTAGTAATCCATCGATGCAGTCACCGATTTCCCAGCATACAGATTCACTACTGGTGCGGCTGAGCACTTTGGTGAGGAAGAAATCCCCTTTTTGAACAATGACATTGATCATTGGATCAGGATCCCTAGTGATGGTGAAGGAAGGAAACGTGGGGATAGTTGTCACCTGGGTGGAGTCGTTGCTGAACCAGCCGAGGATTGGCGGCGCTGAGTGCAGGCTACAAAACTGATGGCGAAACTTCGACAAATACAGTCCCTTTTGCCAGGACTTTCTCGTGTACATGGCATTGAATAGCGAGTAGCGTCTTGTGGCAAGGGACTCGGGCGATAATTGAAAGGTCAAGGTCTTTGCCGAGTGAGCCGGAAGCAGTCTCCATCACCGACGGCGATCCCTACTTGTTAAAAGAGGGAGGGGGGGGGGGTTGATTCTCGCGAAGCGAAGCAAGCAGGAGCAGTAAAAGCAGGGGAAGCTCTTGAGGAAGTGGTTACTGGAACTGAACATCCCTGGTTAACTGTGGTGAACAGGGGAACACCTCGGTCGCCTCTTTGATCGAATCCTCTTTTCCTCTATTCTAAATGCTCGATCTGGGGACTATCCTGAACAGTCTCCAGTTCCAAACCTGGAACGAGATCGAGGAAAATTGTTAGCGAGTATAATTCGCTGAGGTCAATAATGATAACGTTAGATGCAAGTTATGAGTGATAAGACGAAATTCATCCATCAAACGTTGAACGAGATCAATCACTATACTTTGTAAACAGGATGTGATCGGGACTCAAGGGATTCATTCTTGGCACTAATGGAGGACACGAATTATGGGAAATTTATCTATGTTACAGTCTATTAAAAAGGACTCGGGACATCTCCTGTTAATAACTGTGGTGAACAATGAAACACCCCTGGTTAACTGTGGTGATTGTGGTGAACACGGGAACATCTCCTGTGCGTCTCTGATTGAATCCTCTATTCCCTGTTCTAAATGCTCGATCAGGGGACGATCCAACAACAGTCTCCAGTTTCAACTCGTGCTACCAAACCTCGAACGAGATCGAGGAAAATTGTTAGCGAGTATAATTCGCTGAGGTCAATAATGGTAACGTTAGATGCAAGTTATGAGTGATAAGACGAAATTCATCCATCAAAAGTTGAACGAGATCAATCACTATACTTTGTACACAGGATGTGATCGGGACTCAAGGGATTCATTCTTGGCACTAATGGAGGACACGAATTATGGGACTATGTGACAGTCTATTAAAAAGGACTCGGAACATCCCCTGTTAATAACTGTGGTGAACAATGGAACATCCCTGGTTAACTGTGGTGATTGTGGTGAACACGGGAACATCTCATGCGCCTCTTTGATCGAATCCTCTATTCCCTGTTCTAAATGCTCGATCAGGGGACGATCCAACAACAGTCTCCAGTTTCAACTCGTGCTATCAAACCTCGAACGAGATCGAGGAAAATTGTTAGCGAGTATAATTCACTGAGGTCAATAATGGTAACGTTAGATGCAAGTTATGAGTGATAAGACGAAATTCATCCATCAAAAGTTGAATGAGATCAATTACTATACTTTGTACACAGGATGTGATCGGGACTCAAGGGATTCGTTCTTGGCACTAATGGAGGACACGAATTATGGGAAATTTATCTATGTTACTGTCTATTAAAAAGGACTCGGAACATCCCCTTTAACTGCAGTGAACATGGGAACATCCCGTGGTTAACTGCGGTGAACAAGGGAACATCCGTGGTTAACTACGGTGAACAACGGAACATCCCTGGTTAACTGCTGTGAACTTTAAACGATATTGTAGTTGCATATGAATGCTAAAATTACAACGATGTAATACATATCTATTTGGAGTTTGCAACGTGGACAGCTCATGTTATAGAGGAAAGTTAAAACAAACAAAATGTGGTCTCCTCTTCATCTATGTCCCCATTACATAGCTCGATGCTCACGGGACGATCCCTGCTCACTGGTCAAATCAACACGTTAATTTTGTCGGGAACATCCCTTGTGAAGGCCTCCTTTGGAACGCAGGATTATGAAACGCACGAATAGGAAAAACGTAGGATTGGAGTTGGGCTATCAAGTGCAATCCTACAGGAATTGAAAACGTAGGAAAACTTTCTATACAACGTTTGGATGTAACACAGGAAAAACAAAGGAATTCAAAGAGAGAGAGAGAGAGAGAGAGAGAGAGAGAGAGAGAGAGAGAGAGAGAGAGAGAGAGGGAGAGAGAGAGAGAGTCTGAAAGGAAACTTTCCAAGAGGTTGGACCTCTTGCTATAATTCCACCAAAATTGCAATAGAAGAAAGCATTCCATAGGAATTTCATAGGATTTATAAGAGCACAATCATTTGTTCCAAAGTGTGTCATAGGAAACATTCCTACAGGATTTGAATCCTACAAAATTCCTCCATTTTTCCTTTGTAGTTGATACGCCCGGGATGATACAGGGATACTGACCGACCACTGAGCAACTCACTGGTGAAATCAATTCACGATCTTTTCCAGGCCCAACGCCGTGCACGCCTGCGGCCAGTCTGCACCGGGAGCTGGGAAGGCTACACCAGACCATCGCATTCTCGCAGTGTGAAAGTAAATGACCTGTACTAGTATGTCATCATGGGCTATGCCTACGCGCAGAGATGATCCGTGTGTGGATTATTTTATCCCTGGAATATACCGTGAAGACTGCGACTTGTACCATGTTCCACAGATCCGCGGCACCACGCCACAGCTCGAGCAACCTTATCCCTTTTTTCTCATCCCCCGGGCCAATTAATAATTTGGCAAAGTGAGAGGTTGTCCAATCTCATAACCTTCTTACTCGTCGCTTCCTCTGCTACCGTCTACTTCCATCTCCATGGCGGACCCGCTCAGACTGCCATGGCCAGACTTCTCCCTCATCTTTGCAAACTCCAGGTGATTCAAAATTGATTTCTGGAGATCTCGTAATAGGTTACTTCATAGATTTCTGGAGATCTCGTATGAGATCCCAGAGTGGTTGTGTCGTCATCGTCCTTTCCCATGTTCTCTTTATGTTACGATCGACGTCGTCCTACCATCGCCGGGTAGCCGGCGGCAGTGGCAATCCAGAGCTACTTTCCTGCATCTCTGGTTGTTTCTTCAGAATGGCCGATGTCGTCATTGCCTCAGACCGAGGAAGGAGATTGATGAGGACTGTTTGGACTGTTAAATCTTGTTGTACCTCAATTTTATTATTTATTTTCTAAGGTGATACTTTTGTCATCATAGTCATATGACTGTTAAATCTGTTTATGCTAGTCTTCTGGCTTTCCTTGTAATCTTTTCATATAACGAAAGATATTCATGTTTGAAGTCGACGCGTTTTCAAATGGAAATTAAATTTGTGGCCTCCTTCGCATTTTGTATGAACGGACTATCTGGTCAGACACGTTTCGAGAGAATTCTAATGAATATAACCAAACGCATGAGCAATGGCCAAACGTTTTCAGCGATTTTTTTTGTTTCAGGTTGTGAAACTTTTTTTGATTGAATCTGATGAAACTTTTCTGATTCTCGTTGAATCTGGACCTGTACGTAACCAAACGTGAAAATGTTGGTTTTGTGCCTGTCCTCCCGAAAGCTTTCGTGTCTCCGCGAAGGGTATTTTGGGAAAGTACCTCGGCCAACTCTCAAAATATCCCTATCCTTCTCCTGAACAGAGCCATGCCCCAGTTCAAAAAAAAAAAAAAAACCAGAGCCAAGCCATCCCCAATCCCCAGCTCTTCTTCTGGTCGCACCATTGCTGGGATCCCCAATTCTCCCTCCGCCGCCGCACCCCCCCCCCCCCCCCATTCGCCGCCCCGTACTCCCTGGTCCCTGGTCGCCTATTCCTGACTCTCCTCGCCGTTTCTCTCGGCCCCCTTCTTCCCGGAGCGCAACCGATGGCATGTCTTCCTCTCAAGACTCCGACGACGCCAGTGGGGAATGCGGGACTGAAGCGGAAGCATGAAGATACTTGTTTTCCTTGTTTCGTAGGCACAAGCGAAACACTTGATACTCGTTTAGGTTGTTTGTGATTGTTTGTGGGATGCGGTGAGTGCTGTGCAATGCTGAGTTCATACGTATGTAGCTTTGGTCCGTTTTGTTGAGCTACAGATCCAGAAAAATCTTCGGATCTGGAGCGGGGATCTGTGGTTGCCTGATATCGCCACTTTCATATTGTTTTTGACTTAAAACGTAGGTTAAATTACTTCATTGGAAGCAGCCTGGCAGTTCCATTATATTAACTGCATCTGTACCTTTCTTATTCGAATGCTTGAACCATGATGATAATCTGTATTTACTTGAGTAGTATACTAGTATTTTAAGCTTATTACCCAAAGAGTACAACGCTATACCTGATGATTATGCTTCTGAATGTATTCATCAAAATGCACTGCAACCCCAAATAAAGCTTATTGCACACTTGAGTACAGCTACATGCTTTGATGATTACATTCATTTGACGTCGCTTCTATATGCATGTGGAAGGAACAACAATTAAAGGAGACCTACCAGCCGAAGACCTGTTGGAGATGCGGTCAAGCCCCTTCCAGAAGGTATCGCAACGTCTGATTGCATCAATTTTATATCTTATGAACACTGTTAATCTGATTTGGCTTCTTTCAGTAAAGCATACTATATCAGATAACCTCATCTTACCATAATGCACCATGTGCAGGAAAAGCGTGTGACAATGGAACAGAAGAGTGAGGGGATCGAATCCACCGGGTCTCAGTGCTGCATCTATGTGGTAAGAAGCAAAAGAAATGATGCCTTAGATAACCAATCACAAAAGCTTCATTTCCTTTGTCGTTGCAAGCTTACCGTTTACATTTTTGTCCACATCTTTCCAGAAGAAAGTGATGCATCGCACTACGGAGGTGACCGGATGTGACACTTTTGAGGATAGCCAGGATCTTTTTGTAAGTCCTTGTCCCGTTTTATCTCATCTTGCACATTGGTTCACTTCATGCAGTCTCAGTATATGATGGAAACCTGAGTTGACGCTCTTTATTTGCCAGGATGTTGATAACGAAGTCGGTCCTCAAGTTGTGGGATCTGGTACAGTTGTTGAAGGTGTGGGCATCAAGTCACTCTCCAAGGACCCCTTCGACCGTTTACAAGAGCTTCATGCTGAAGTTCTGACAACTAAAGAATGCCACAAAGCACTTCGACGACTGATGGATAAGCAGCATCAAGAGTTGGCAACCTTGAAGGAGGAGGCAAAAGAAGCAGATGCAGCAAGGAAATCTCAGACCGATGAGATTGAATGTTTGAATATGCAAAATGAAGCTAACAATGTCTGCCTGCAGTAAATGTTGAAGCTCCATCACATGTCTCGTCCTAGACAAACTGTACACTGAAATTTTAAGTATGCTATCCTTACCCTTTGGTTGTGCGATGGATGTAGTTTTGTTTGTTAGTTATTTGGGATTATGCCTCACGGCACATGTTAATGAACCATCAACAAGAAGGTTGTATATATATTCTGTCATTTCTGTTGTGTCATCTGTGTAACATCCATTCCAATATAAATGAGTTTTGGGATTGTAATTGGACAAAGAAATGGGTCAGCAGCAAAATGGCAACCCGGCCCAGCTGTTGTACGAACGGAAACAATTACGTGTATGGGCTATAAACACAACGGTCCAATAATATGCTGGGCTTGAAAAAAATTGTGACGAAATGCGCACTGACATGTGGGCCCGGCCCTTTCAAGCCCACTACTAAACAGTAACAAACGGCCCACCATTGGTGGGACCCACCATCAGTACTGGCCCTACATGTCAGCTGAGACAGTAACAAAATGGCCCACTTTGTGTGGGACCCACTATATTTGTTGGGCCTACATGCTGCTGAAACGGTAACAAAACGACCCAGCTAAAATTGGGCCGTTAGTGGACCAAATCACGATTTATGACGAAAATGGGCGATGCCATGTCAGCAGCCACGTCGGATCGCCATCCGACGTGCCCAGTGGCTAGGTTCGGCTCAGTTTATGACGAATGAGGAACCGTCACCATCCTGTGGTCTGTGTCTAAAAAAGGTCATAAATCACGACTGACCATGCTCGACTGCTGACGAACCCTAAAAGGTCATAAATCGCAATTTATGACGAAAAATTCGTCACTACAAGCAGTCAGTGATGCGTTTAAAACGTCACTAATCAGCATATCTGTTCTAGTGAAAACACAATCCATTCTTAAAAGAAATGCAAACAGGAATTATGTCATCCCTCATGCAAGATGGCAGGTGTTGGCGGTGAATATGTGCATAATTAATTTTCCATTAATTCCGCAAGCGCACGGAACACCATTGTAGCATTTCACCTTAGAGTATTCCAGGGTTATCGTATTTATATTTCCTCAGGGAAGTAGAGCGATATGAAGTTGAAAATGTAACAAAGTAGATACATGATATATGACGGGGGTAAAAGAGGTACATGATATATGGGTGGCACTCACAATATAATCCAAGGAAATAAAAGAGATAGTAGAAGTTACATTGGGAGAACAACGAGATAGAGACAAAGATTCCTATATGTTAATCTTACATCTATTTACTTCTAGCAATTAATTCTACAAGGTTATGTACTATAGCTAAGGTTATGCACACTCAAGTCATGTTGTTTCGGAGCACGGCCATCATGCCAGGGTTGGTACTGAACCCCAATACTACAGGTTCCCCCTAGGATCTAACCGCTATTGAGAACCCAGTTGGTTTGCCTTTGAACGTGGCGGATTGCAAAGGCCCGAACACGCCTGTCACACGTGTGGCTACCGTCCTCCGTAAAAACACACGCCAATCTTGCATAGGTATAGTTCTAAGCACCGCGCTTACAACTATCCTAGAGGAACTATCCTTGATCGAGAGAATAGCCCTATCTAAGAATGTAGCATAGTTTTCACTAAGCGCGAACTCCATTCGGCAAAGCACTCACTCATACTACTTAGACACAATCACGAAACCCACAGCAAAGACTATTATGAGCACTAACTTAACTAAGTAAATAAACTTAAATAGAAAAGAATTACTAAAAAAAATAAAGAATAAACTAAATAATTATAGAAATAATTATATAAATAAATAAAGAGTAATTCTACAAGAGTTAAGATACAACAACAATACCCAAACTCCGAGAAGACTTCCGGAACCTCGAGAAGAGCTCTCACTCTACTCTACTCTACTCTAACTCCCAAATAATAACTCTACTTCTACAAATGAGTAATGGATCTCTTGGATCAGTGAGGTGCGAGTTGTTCCTGCGGACACCAGGGGTATTTATAGGGTCCTAAGGACAGGGGGCATCTTATAGCGCGAGGTGGAGTGGCGGGCGCGCCAAGGCAGGCTGGCCGGCCTACCAGGGGGGGCGGCTGGCCGCCTGATGTGGCGGTTCGCCACCGCCTCACTCCTGGACGTCCCTAATTGCCTCCTGAAGTCGGTCCGTAGGTCGGTGGCTTCGTAGGGATGGCAGAACTTGAGTAAGGGCCAAGTTGAGGCCCAAACAGCCCACCAGACGGTATGTCGGTGGAATTCTGCTGAACAGGTTTTGGTTTGTGACGTTTAAGCCCGTTTACAGCCTGTTAGAGGAAGGCCGAGGCCTTTGGGCGCCAAGGGGGGCTGGCCGGCCTATGGTGGGGCCAGCCGGCCTGACTTTTCTTCGAGTCAGGGCCAGTTTCCTCCATTATTTACTCCTGCATCCAAAAATCACCAAAACTTGTGAAAATAGGTTAATTTCTAACTACTATGCATAGAACCTTGGTGATTAGCTTTTTATTTACCGATATGTTGACGGTAAATTCATGATTTTTGCACCGTCAACAGCAGGTATGAGAGAATTTTAGAAACTCAAACCACTATTATTGCGTACATAAATCATTTGCTATGATTAAAATAAGTATATACATAAACAACAACAGGAAGAGATTTTATTTGAAATTAGCATACATGATCTAAGGACTTGTAGATGTGAAAGCAACTCAGTTTGGGCTATATTCACGAATGACAAAATAAACAATTTCAGCATGCTGATGTGGACATTAACAGAAAAAGCAACTCAAACGATGGATGTAAGGATGAAATGTTTTGTGTCCATCAAACATAAAAAGGGATAAGAGTTGTAGCACAGGTTTCGAGATGTTATACAACATACAAATTATCTAGTGAAGTAAACAAGGCTTCAGTAGGTTTATAAAGAAAATAAATCAACAAGTGATTCTAAAGATAAGTTTTATGATCTTGGAAAATTTCTGAGGATAACAGATGATATAAATACAACATCAGAGCTGGATTCACTAATTTAGAACATAGCATCCAACTTTAACACATTTAAAATTGTGCAGAACAAGTAAAAATATTATCTGCAATCTCTATGACAAGACATGTGCTCCAAAGCAACATTCTGATGCAGAACATGGCAGGGAGCATACTGAATAATATATATGATTTATGGATGCACAAAATAGCTGGAATGAAATAAATATTGTGTTCACAAAAAAAAATCGACCTGCGGGGGGTAAGACAGCCCCCGGGCATTGCTTTTAAGAAGAAGACCTTCTCATGCAGGTCGAGAAAACCCCCGAACCCTTGACCCACCCATACACAACGGCACCGTAGCCCATGTGAGACGACCAACGACCTGGGCCGAGCCTTAGACCTGTCCTTTGGTTGTGGGACAAACGAGGGGATTTTTTTTTATTTTTTCCACAAATTGTGCAGTACCTAGGGATTGAACCCTGGACGGGAGCTCCCCAGCCAATGTCCTTTGCCAGTTGCACCGTGAGTCCCTTTGCAAATATTGTGTTCACAAATAATTCAATTGATGTCATACAGATGCATTTCATGGCATACAAGCATTCGAAGTGTGCAGATCTGTTCATAAGGAAACCCTTAAGTTTTGTTTGATAAGTTTCTGAGCTGTCATCAATTTCCAGTGATTTTTGGGAGAAACGAGATGTACAAGTACTAACATGCTTTGGTTAACTAGCTTTTCTCTGCCTTCTACAGAACGACCACGCGTGGCGCTTTGCAGTTCGGAAATAGCAGCGGTGCCACAACTGATCACTGGATAAAAAAAAAAGGAAGGAACCATCGAGTCTCACCAGAAATTGGGTAAGGTCTTGAGCGTGGCAAAAGGGTCGATGGAGCATCACAAGTGCAGCTCGTGTGTGAAGTGCTCCATGGATGAAGTGAGTGCCCGAAATCCGACAAGAGATGCAGTTGTTCAGACCAACAGGTTGCCACAATCTTTAGTAATGGAGACACAGCACTAGAGAAATAAAAGAGAACCTGAGCAAGCCTCACCGAGGAGCACCACAGGTAAGAACTCTACAACAGGCCTCGCTGAGCTGATAACCTATTCCCATCTGAAGACTCTAATGGTAATAAGACGTATCTTCCAACACTTAATCCTCTCATTTTCACAAAAAAAAAAAATCATCTCATCGATGCTTCCATGATTCCATCTGTTGTTACACCACTCACATCCCTTGGTGTCCATGCATCTGATTTGCAAAACACCCATGATTGGCTTGTCAAGGAAACAAACTAAAATTATAATAGCTTCAGAGTTCAGATGAACCACAAGAACAGAGCACGATGGAAGAGGATAACTAAAACAAAGGGTGCAATTCTGATGATTGGGCTGGCAACGAGATGACCAGCAGAATACCCAAGTTGTAAATTAACCAAATACTACGCCAGCCAGAGAACCTACAGATCAACCACGAAGATAGATAACTAAAGAGAACATGTCACACGACAAGCACAATACTAGCTAGCTAGGAGAGCCTCCTTACGATCGACCTTGTTACATGGGAGGGAAAGATGGATCAGCTGGCCATGCGAATCCGGCAGCAGCACCCATGTTGCCGAGCTGCGGCATGTGGCCGGCGCCGGGGAAGGAGCCTCCGCCGAAGCCTCCATAGACGAGCGCTCCGAGTTCCCCTCCTCCGAAACAGTAAGATGCAGCAGCAGGAGGAGGAGGAGGCATCATGGGCGGCGGCGGCAGTGGTGGCTGCAGCTGCAGCGCCGTCGTCGGGAGGCCCTGGAGATGGAGGTTGTCGATGGCCTTCTTGACGCACTGGAGGCGGTTCTCCACCATCCATCCGAGGCTGGCAATCTCCTCGACGGTGAGGCCGGCGAGCCCCGGGCGGCGGCCGGCGATGGCGTCGTGCAGCAGCAGCGTGGTCTCGCGCTCGCGGTTCTCGCGCTGCGCCTTGTGCAGCTGCTCCTTGAGCTTGTCGATGCGCTGCCTGAGGAAGCTCTCCATGTCCATCATCTTCTTGCACTGGTCCAGCTCCGGCATGGCCTTGAACCGGGCCAGGATGCGCGCCGCCTCGGCCACCGACGGCCACACCTCCGGCTGCGACTCGCCCTCGCCGTACGCAACCACGCAGGCGTCCACGTCGCACAGCGTCGCCAGTTCGCTCGCCTTCTTCATCAGGCCCTTGCGCCGCTTCTTGAACGTCGCGCGACGGGTCGAGTCGTTGGCGATCCACTGCAGGGTCACCTTCTTACGAGCCATTTTTTTTTTTTTGGGAGAGGAGAAGCGAAATGGTTTTTCTTCTGATGAAAAAGGATCGGAGGGTAGTGATGCAGGTTTTTATAGAGCAGAAGGAATCGATCACACCATCTGGATCGGAGTGGAAGAAGGATCCAGATTAATTGGAGGCCTTGCCGCTATATGGAAACTAATTACCATTACAGATATGGGGAGATCGCAGCAAATTACTGTCTCCATCCTGTTGATTGATGAGCATATCTTCACGTCATAATGCCTGATTCTCAATATATCGCTAGCCACAGCCACATGCGTCATCACCTCTTAATTAATTATGGATTCTTGTCGCAGGAAATTCGAATTTTGAGAAATCTCTCTGTTCATCTGCTTGCGGGCCCTGGTTAAAACAAATCTTTGTTTAGGATCACAAGGGAAATAATTTACTGGGGATTTTTGTATGCCAGCGTATCCTACATTCACTAGGTCATTTAATTTAGTGACTACCCAAGCCCAGCTTGTAACAAGAGGTATGCGCTTAATTGTTACAAAAAATGCAGTAGGTATACACATATTGGCCTTTCTAGCAATTCTTTTACCAGATGTTTGCTAAATTCGTATGGACCTTGTTTCTTTTATGGCCTTCTAAGCGATTTTTCGTATGAGCCAATTTTCACATCACAGTGATCCATAGCGTGGGCTGGGCCAATTTTCGTTGCAAATAATTCACCATTCAGAATTCACAGAGCCCATCAAAATCCACAAACAGCCCACAGTTACCAAGTATATCATAATTCACATACAGCCTAGTTACCAAATATCATAATTATGCAACCCAGTTACTAAGTATGAAAATTCATCATACATCCAAGTCTAAGAATCAACATATATCTGAATTCACAAACGATGTAAGATTGTCACAGATCAGCCCGACTGACGACTCCGATCCTCACAGCGCCGCATCGCAACTCACCTTGCCACTCGTGCCGATGACCGTGCGGGTGTCTCTCCTCCCTACCGGTGACCTCATGCGTCAGTGGAAGATGGGAGGGTGCCTCTTCGTGCTAGGTGTGGGCGGCAAGGTGGTGTTTTCCAGTAGTTAGGGTAGGTTTAGGTAATTTCATGGTGAGTTTGGAGAAGATGACGATATATGTGATGACGGCGGCGGCGGCGGTGGCAACTTCTCCATCAATCATTTGGAACCTTTGGTTTTCACGCAGCGGTGGAAAGGTGAAGGTGCCATCACTGATCATGAATAAGGTACTCTGACCCCTCTTTTATCTTGTCATGGTTCTTCTTGGCCTTGGCTATGGGCTAGAGAGATTTTTTTTTCCAGTGACATCCATCTGGATGTTGGTCGGAGTTGTGTTTTCCCATGACAAATTTGGTGACGAAGGTGTTGATGAGTACTGTCGTAGCCCTAGGTCCCGGATATTCCGAATACTATTTTTAGACTTTTCCGAAGACTTGCCTGATACGGTATAGTTTACGGGAAGGATACGATCTCCCTGTTAGATACGGAGAAGGAGTATTGTAATTAGGAAGGACTCTGATAGGCGATAACTAGCCTATAAATACTCATGTAACCCCTTCGGGGAAATCTATCTGGCACCTTGCGAAACCCTAACGCAAAGGCTGCCATATTATACAAGATCGCACTCGACGTAGGGTTTTTATGCTTCGGGAGGCCTGAACCAGTATAAAACACTCTGCGTGTTCTTAGATCGATCTCGCTACCCACGTTGCTCTCACCGATCCAAATATCTGCCGAACACCCCGTTCAATCGGGTGACGACAAGTACGGTTACGAGCTTCATGGCGGCAAGTTCATCCTATTTGCATGTGAAAGGTTATTATATTTAGTCTCCCCCTTTTCGGCGCGAAAGGGTTAGGTTTCAATTTCCCCTCGTCGGAGGTGCGGATGACGGTGGTAGATGGTGAGATGGTCTTATTCCTTCAGATCGGAGTTATATCGTCCGTGACATATCCATTTGAGATAATGATCTTAGATGGTGGAATTTACGGCACTTTCAAGATTTCTTGTCTCTCATCAATTGAGTTGCCGTTGTTTAGGTGGTTTATGTAATCAAGGGATGTAATATGCTTTAATATCAATAAAATTCCCTTTTCATAAAAAAAATTAGAGTTCACATACAATTATCAAAAATCATATTCAGCCCAAGTCTAAGAATCAACAACACAGTACTACTCTACCCAAGTCCAAACAGAGACACATGTCGTTACAAAACAATGCTAGCTGCATTGCAGGGATATTTATTATTCCAAATCTAACCTGGCATTGTTGTTGATTTCTTTGACAAAGTAATAGTTTATAGTGAATCACTATTAATTAAATGCTTTTATCTCCGAAAAATATGTTGACATATGAACTTAAATTCGGGGTGCACAAATCCAACAATTATCCAGATAAAGATTACCAGAAACAAAACTCTCACTATCCCGCATGTAATACCCTACTTTTCAGAGTCAAAAGAAAAAGAAAAGAAGAAAAATAAATAAACT